>CANTUT010000514.1:2500-131521 GCA_947687605.1 Reutealis trisperma | reverse complement strand
GGATTAATTGGGATTTGGATTTGTTATTTGGATTTAAATTCCAAACTTACCTATGTACCCCATTAAATGGGGATCAAAACTCATATAGTTCATTCCACAATTAAATGGAGGGGCTTAGGGATTGATAAAAGGATTTTGGTTTGCTTTAAGGAGCTATAAGGGTTGAGGGCATCTATATGGCTTGCATGGTGACTATTACAACCTTTAAGAACTACATTGCAAGTGCTAATTAAGGAGGAATGGCACTGGATGTGGTGTTGCTTGGACCTATTGAATTTGGCTAAGTGAACAGGCTAGAGAGATGCTATACAGAGAAAGCTAGGTCCAAGGGTTGAGGGTTTGGGATTATGGGTATAAGTGTATGAGTTTTTAGAGTAGGGGTTGAGAGTGAGGTTTGTTGAAGTTGTAGATGTATCTTTTTCGTTTGGATTGGTCATGTTGCATGTAAAGTGGGTTTTTTGGAACTTTGTGTATAGATGAGTCATAGTTCACAGGAAAGAAAAGCAAGCCAATGTGGAAAGCTTTAATGAAAGAAGAGAGATTTCCAAATTTTACCAAGAAATACCTAGCCAGTCATCTCCACAAACGACGCCATTTTGATTAGTGCTTATTTTTCAAAGATGGACTTAGGCTAGATAATCTAGGCTTAGGTGTGTCCTTAGACTACAATAAAGGTGATGATGAACCTACAAAAGAGAAGATCCACATCAGAAAGGCCAAGCCTTAGCTTAGTAAGGCCACTCTGATGCTTAAGTTAGATTCAAGCTTGTAGAGTTGGTGGTTTGAAGGAAGAAAATGACTTCGTAAAGACGAAAAAATTTTAAAGTGCAAGAAGGAGGTAAAAAGTGGTGGAGGAAGCTAATATGAGCATGGCATTGGTCTTTCCCTTTTATACTTAATGATCTCTCTATTTAGGGTAGTGAAGATGACGTGTCAAAAGGATATGTTTCTATCATGGTAAATTGCTATGTCTAGGTCATCATTGCATGATATCTCATGTGTGGGTGAGTAAGAGCCACCTTTGAACTGACAGGAGGTGGTCGGTAACCAAATATCACATGAGACAGCAGGTCTTTTTTAAAGTCAATTGTCTCTTTGTTAGAAGAAGAGGATGTGGAGTAGTAGTCAAAGAGCTTGTTCGAAAGTCTGGGCCATTTGAAGGGATCATAGAGGTCAAGTGTCACATCCTAATTTTGAAGACATGATGGTCCTAGAACATGGGGAGACATAAGGTCACCCATGCCCGTAGAACCCACTCATGCATATAATAATCTTGCCTAGGATCGTATCAAACCTCATGCATTAACTTCAAAAAAGAAACTTTTATTAAGGAAACCCCAAGTTACAAAAGCTAAAAATAGACTTTAATACAAATCCATAGGGAAATAATAATAAGACTCCAAATAAAGTCACCAACATAATATTCCAAAATAAAGTTCCCATAATAACTCCTGGAGCATCTAAGCACTTAACATAGTATGATATTATTATAACTTAGACAAGGAATTTCCTAAGTGAGGTTGGGTGCTTGATGTGAGCAAATTATTATACCCTAGCCCTTATGACTAAATATAGGATGAGCAAGGGGTCAAACACTAGGAAAAATGATGAATTTATTATTAACCAAACAAATAATAAGATGAATAGGCAAAGAATAATTGGAGTTTGAGTAACTAATTAATTACTAATTTAACTACAAATCACTAAATTCTAAATAATTCAAAGTTATTGAACAATTTCTAGAAAGAGAATAGGTTAGAATTACAAATTAAATTTAAATCAATGAACTTCTAACATGTATATAAAATAAGATTATGAATGAGTTGATTGGAGAATTAACCTGAAATCTTTAAAAGCTTATCTCTAAGTCAATTAAAGGTATTTTTTAATAGACTTACACACACTCTCATGTCAATGTAAATGTAAACAAAAACCATGAAGTTCAATGTTAATTCTTTTTATCCCTTTAGAAGTAGATTCTAATTAATCTTTTAACTTAAGTGACATCAATTACTTTTCCATTAAGAATTCCAATTCTCATTGCAAATTCTTAACTAACATATTACATATGGTGATCAAGCATATATAACAACTATTAAGAACTTAATTGAAGCCAAATCAATCATTCATTAACAAAATATCAAAATGAAGTTCATAGACTAAATTTGCATTACAATTCTAACCACGAGTATTTCAGCCTTGATGCATTGTTAGATATTTTATAAAAAGAAAGTTAAACATTCAATCATCAAGAAATAAAATAGATTAAGTAAAGAAAAAGTTATAGAAATCTTTTACTAGCCCTTTTCAAGATTAGAAGCCTTAATACAGGAATAGTTTCCCAAAGTGCTGTATTTTAAAGTTGTAAGATCTCTCTTTTTCTTCTTAATACAATACTCTCTACTTGTATTATGATTTTCTAGATAGGTTTTACAGAAGAAGCTTTAACTATTTAAAGACCTAGAATAGTTTAAAAGTCATAACATTTCATAAAGGAATGCAATACTTCATGAAAGGTCACCTAATAACTACTTCAAAAACTTCAAGGACATTTTGGGCAATTCATATGGCAAAATTAGACTTTGAAGTCTTCATGAAAGTTGTAGGCCTTTTTATCAGCTTTCCATAGCCTCTTGAATCATTTCAATCCAAGTTGGGTAAAGGAAGTTATGACCAAAATATTGCAGACTATTTGTGAAGGATCCAGTCCTTTGGTGTGTGCCGACTCAGCACCAACTCATCTCTCATTTATCAACTCGGCACAGCAAGCCTTGGTGCCGACTCGGCATTAATTGAGTTGAAGGGTGTGCCGACTCGGCACTAGTGCTTTCCAAATTTTGCTTTCTTTTTTTATACTTGGCTCTTCTAGGAACCTCTAATTCTTCCCTTAACCTACTAAAACTTTATAAAATACTCTCAAAACCATCAGGTTAAGGAGAAATCTTAAGAAAACGTTAGTAAAATAAATATTAAGGGAATAAAACACAAAATGCATTATAATATACTAAACATATATCTAAAAAGAAACTAAAATGCACTTGAAATAACACTAAATCCATACCATTTTATATCACATCAGTGCTTACGCCATCACCTTGCCTTCTCATACTACTCACCTAGAACCACATAAGGAAAAAGGAGTGAGATAAATGATCTCAATGAGTAAATAATATGACTTATACAATAACATATATCCCTTAGAAGATTTCATAGCTCATCATTCAAAATTTATGATTCATAGTTCAAGGCTTGCAATTTAACATGGTTTATAAAAATCAGTTTATAACTCATAACACATATAGAGTGGAGGTTGCTAGCTTGTCCACTCATAACATAATATAGAGTGAAAACTGCTGCCTTGTCTACTCGTAACATAATATAGAGTGAAGGCTGCTACCTTGTCCACTCGTAACATAATATAGAGTGAAGGCAGCTACCTTGTCCACACGTAACATAGTATAGAGTGAAGGCAGCTACCTTGTCCACAACATAACTCATAACATATAAGGTGAAGGCTGCTGCCATGTTCACACATATACATAAGATGTAAAGTGAAGGCTGCTGCCATGTTTACACATAACTCATAAGATGATTTATAACATATGAAGGTAACAATAGCATTGAAGGATACAATCATATGTAACATAATGACAATAGGAGTTTAGCTTTTTTAATAAAAGATAAACAATAGTGTAGTTCCAGAAAAAATACAAGTTAAGGCAATAATCGCAAAAGTATTATCACTAGATAATTAAAAATGGTTTTGGACCAATTTTCCTTTGGCAACCCAAGCATACAAAGAAATCATTAAAATAGAAAAGAACTTGGGTTTCAAGATATCAAAGGTTCACAAAACATGATAGCTTCAACTTGTAACTTGAAACATAATATTTACTCACATTTGTAGCATGACTACAGTGATTACACGCCTTATGGTTCGTTCGCTCCTAATACACGTAGCCCTTTTGAACTTCTAAAACTCCTCATGCTCTAACATAATATTTAATTTAATACTTTGTCTTTATTTAATTATGATGCTATCCTATCCCATAACTACTCCATGCACATATAACATTCACATACACTTAAAGTTGCACATAAAATGCACTCATCACTTGCACATTACATATTGACTTTAAAAGTCTTGTACACTTAGCTTTTATAGGCCCGTATGAAAACACATTACAATCATATCAATACCTTTCTAAGGTCAACACAATATCATTACCTTAATATAAATTCACTTTAACAATCATCTTAGTACACTTAACATATATGTCAACTTAACAAATAACATTTCAAGCATCATGCTTATCTCTTATGACCAACTTCTTCAATTGATCTCTTCATAGATTCAAGATCATTAATTCATTATTAACTTATCATACAAACTACTTCCATATTGTCCAATCATATTCACATTTTAATTACAACATAAGGTTAAGATACTTTAAGTATACTAAATTGCCTCTAGCCTTGTCTAGGGTCATTCCTTCAATCAATATGCAATTTAACTATTTATCATTCATACATACATGTCAATAATCAACAAAATACATAACATAAAAATTATAAACATTGGGATAAAAATTCCATTGTAGGCCGAATGCCCCATTAAAGAGAAAACCTATATTTTCTTACTTTTCGCACTTTCTGTCTATTATAGTAATATGTAAAAACATGGTTTGAACCAAGATTTTTTATGTAAACATAATAAAAATCTATTTAGAATATAGACATGTAGGTTTTGGCCCATATATAATTCCATATGCATGAAAATTTCCATCTTTAGATTTCAGGATGAAAAATCATGAGTTTTCTTGTTTTCGGTACTTTTTAGTCATTATAGTAATATGTATACATGTGGTTTAAACCATTATTCTTCATTCAATCATAAAAAAAATCATTTTGGAACATGAATATATACAAATTGGTAGCCATAGACCAAGCTTATGCATAAAAATTCCAAGTTTAGTGTTTAGATAGAAAATCATGAGTTTTCAACCTTTTTGTACTTTCTGTTAATTATAATATGTAAACACATTATTTAAATTATTATTTTTCTTCCAAACAAAACAAATATTAGTTTAGAACTTGACCATACTCAATTCAACAGCCATATACATATGAAATCATAAATTTTCTAACTTTTAAGTTCTAGCACGTAAAGTTTGAATTTCCTTGTTTTCCAAAAGTTTTTGGTCATTACAGTAATATGCAAAAATATGTTTTAATTCAATATTTTTCATCTAAACACATCAAAATTCCATTTGGAAAACAATTATATAGAAATTTCCCCCCTTGGTAGTGTTTATGCATGAAAATTTCAATTTTGGGTTGTAGAAATCACCTTTTGAGAAATCGCATAGGGAGGTTGGTGCTTTTGGTAGAAAAATTGATTTTTCTATCAAGAAGTCACCTAGCCCAAATTTTGTTAGTAAAAATTAGTAAAAATTAAGTTCAAAATAATTTTTTGATGATTAGTATCATAAAAATCAAATAGCTAATTGAAAGGAAAGGAAAACTTACAAAATAGTCGTGAAATTGAAAAGTTTAAAAGTATTTTGTGAATTTCAGTAGAGAGATTATTTTTTAGAGAATTTTTCTACCAAAATCATGAAATAACATAATGGTTGCTGCTGGATTGAAGGGCTGGCCAAATTTTACATTACATACTAGGGTTTGTGGTGCAATTTTCAAGTTTACCCTTAATGAGCTAGGTTAGGAGTATTTTGGTGTAGTGGGCTTTAGGTATTTGGGCTTTTTAATTATTTTTAGGCTGATTATAGGTAATTAAAAAAAATATTTTCCTATTATTTTCATTAAAATTCCCCCCAAAATATTTATTAAAAAATATTTTTAAAAATGCTCATAAAATTATTTTATGCTTAAAAATCACCTTTTTACATGAAAATTTATTTTATGTAAAATAAATTATTCTATGCTAATGCACTTCATATAAATCATTTATTTCATAATAATAATTCATATTAGGCATATTAAAATTAATTTAACATGCCATATACTCATAAATCACATAGCACATAGATTCCCATAAAAGCGCACACTTAGTCTTAATAATTCTATGTCAAGCAAATTGGTTATAAAAACTCCTAGGGTGGGTGTGGGTTGTTACATTTTGCCCCCCCCCCCCCCCCCCCAAAAGAAAATTTTCCTCAAATTTTCAAATATAGTAGCATAACACACTCTGCTAAACTTATTTGCCATGCTTCTGCTATGCCACTCAAACACAATATCTAACTACAATTAACCTATTGATTACAGTAAGGCACATACTCATAATCTATCAAAATCACACTGATAAACCTTTAGCTTGAGCTATACCTATGTTAATCTCTTATTCAAACAAATCTTAAACTAATCCTTAAAAAAAATTTTGTATCCCTTAACCTTGAACAAAATAATAGAACCTTTAATTTCACCTTCAATCAAATATAATCCCAAGCATTTCTTTTCCTCATATCTCTATTAATATTAACATCTATACTAATACCTTAATCACCACTTCCATTCATTATTTATCACATTTGTCATATAAGAATTCAACAAATAATTCCAAATTAATAACTCCAATTGATGCTCAATAATTCTCTTTCCATATTAATAATTATTACTTAATCTATTATATCCTCAATAAATATTTTTGTGTTTAATATCTTGCTAACATTATGATTTCTACACTCCCATCACTCATTAATTAAAATATATTTAAACTTAACAGACATTCCTATATATAAATCATATCCCAAACGAACTTGAATTCTATTAATTTACAATCCCAAATAACCTTCTCATACTATTTCAAACTTACTCTATAATATATACATCGTTATTATGACATATTTACTTAATGCCATATAATTTTTATACCTTTAGCTCATAATATCATCTCGCTTTAGGTTTTTCATTTACATCTTGCAATACTTCACATTCCTAATCATTTAACTTGTCCATATTAAAATAATAAACCTTCTAATACCATTGCTATTCAATGAAATCTTTATGCAACTCTTTTATCTTTCCAAATCTATGCCATTCTAGGTTATCTCAATAAAAATTCTTTCCATATTAAAGATCACTGCCAAATTTTTCTAGTAGCCTCAATTGAACATTATTGTGTCTAACACCTTAAAACATTTCTCATCCAGAGGACTCAAATCCCTTTCACGTATATTCAAAACTATTAAATTTTCAAAACTGCATAGCGTCATACTTATCCTTTTATCATCATTACAAGTTTGAGAATACTTATCATTTTATGTCTCCCTCTCTTAAAAGAAATTCATCCTCAAATTTTAAATACTTACTTGTTTATTCTCAAAAGCTGGGGATGCTCCTTCCTTTGAGGTTTGAACGATCTAAGTGGTAGAGGTTCCGAGGTCACATTTTATGAATTTCCCTTTTATGGGCAATCTTTCCTGAAGTGGCCCATTTGACCACATCTCAGACATGCTCTAGAGACTTTCCAGCAAGCTCCAAGATGCTTCTTGCCACATTGGTCACAAGTGGGGAAACCTTGCTTTGGTTGACTATTACACTGTCCAAGTGTTAAAGTTATTGGTGACAGTTCCTTCACTGGACCTCCTCCTCCTCTATGATGGCCTCTATGTCCCTTATTCTCATGCTTCCCCTTTCACTCATGTTCCATGCGTTCAGCCCTCTCAGCCTTATATCTATTTTCCATTATCTTGGCCTTATCTATTAGCTTAGCCAAGGTCGAGAATTCAGTCGCCGCCAATGAGTTAAACATAGGTGTTATTAATCCTCTCAAAAAGTGGTTGACACAGCTAACTTCAGTAGGATAATGTAGATAGTGAATATATTAAATTAGTTAAACTCTTTAGCATAATATGATACCGACATTCTGCTAATTCGATTAAACTCCTTAGCATAATCTGATACCAACATGCCAGGCTCCTGCTTTAGCTGCTCGAATTGTAGCGCTCTATCTTGCCTTTTGCCTTTAGATAAGAACTGGTCCATCACTTCTTGCCCACTTAGGTGGGTCAGCTCTATAAAGTCATTCCTCAATGTTTCTCTCATACTAATACCATGCCTCTTTCTTGTGTTGGAGTCCTACCAACTTAATCACTCTAGCGTCAGAGCAAGACAATCGATGGATTAGCTTATCCATCTCATCCAAGAATTCATATGGTTCATCACCCTCCTCACCATAGAAGGTAGGTGGTTAAAGCTTCTTGAACTCCAAAATAGTCATCCCTTCATCAGGTAGCCACTTCCTCTCCCTTTGAGCAGGTGCCACTACCGCAGGTGGTGGAACTCCATTTCCTTCTTGTGTTGGTGGCCCTTCCCGCCTTTGAGCTCTTAGATCATCTAATTCCTTGTGCAAGTCTCTTATTCCTTATGCATAGCTATGAGGCCTCGTCTAAACACCTATTTCATCTGCTGAGTGGGATTGAAATGCTCATTTGGATTTAAACTCACGGTGGAACCCTTGGGTTCAGATAGATTGATTTTTGAAAAGAGTCACCACCTTAATTTTATTTTATTTGGGCAAAGAATAAGGGAAAAACCTAAATTGACTCCAATTAATAACCCAAAGGAAAAATATCACTAGCCTAGAAACCAAAGAGGATTCAGGGACTAGGTTTTTAGTTTATTTTAAGAAAATTAGTTTGGCAATTTTAATACAAAATGACTTAAAATAAATTTCATGAATAGTTTACATAATGCATGAACAATTATATAATGCATGAATAAACAAATAGATAAACATTCAATCAAAGTGATAAAATAAAGGAATAAAGTAAAGGAAATAGTTTACAATTCAAAACCAAAATAGGGGACACTTCCTCTAGACCTTATGGGTTCTAGGGAAGTCATACATTCCCCAAAATAATTCCTAAGCAAAGAAAAAGAGAAATAAAACCAACATCATAATAAAGAAAATAAACTAAAAACAAATAGCACAAAGAAAAAGAATTAATTCATAAAAGAATATAGAAGAGAAGGATTATTTCTTATTTAAATTGGATTTGATGCTTTCAACAAGTAAGCCTACGTATCCCTTTGAATGGGAATCAAAATCCATGTAGTTTGCCCTTTTTGCGAAGGGGTTAGTTTAGCCTAGCCATTTTATCATGTTTCAGTTCATTGATTGAAAGGTGGGTTGATTGATTAAATTAGATTGATTGATTGCCAAGTTGTTAATTAGGTCAGGTTTTAATTAACAAGTCGATACATCAATTCAAATCATTTACAAAATTAATTAGATCATATTTTAATCTACATGCCTCAAAATAATAAAAGAAAATGATAAAACATGCCAAGCAAAGAAATAATAAATGAAGAGAACAATAACCAATCCTAAGGAAAAATAATAAAACAAAAATAAAGCAAAAGAAACACTAAAAGAAAAACAAAACAAAACATGAAAACAAGAAAATAATAAAAAAAAGGAAATAAATACCTTACGAGAACGAGGCTTGGGGATGTAGGGCAGATGAAGCAGACAACCGAATTGCAATTCCACCTTTTCGGGTCGGCGGAATGACAATCTTCAAATGGCTTCTAGGATAGCATTATTGGGTCCTCCTCAAACTGCTTTGAGGAGAGCTACCTTGAAATGACCACCCTAATAAAATAAATTAAAAATAAAATCTTAAACTAAAAAAGTTCATTCCTTTCGGACTAAACATTAAAAATGTTGATTACTTTGATGATTAAGTAATTTTGATTGTAGAAATTGTGTAGGAGGGTATTGCTTTTATAGGGAGAGAGTTGGGAGCAGAAATGGCAAACTTTTGATATGGGATTTGCTTCCCATTGCCTAAAACCGTACAGGAAGCTTCGGGAACCACATAGAAGGCACGTAAGCACAGTGAAACCACATAGGGCTTGTGCGATTTTGCACAAAGCCTATATGGTTTCATAAAGCCTTTGTACAGTTTCACACAGGGTTTGTGCAGATATGGACCACCCTGTGCAGTCCGTATGGCCTATACACCCTTTTTTACTCCATTCTCGACCATTTTTTATCCGATTTAAGCCTAGTTTGATTCTATGATTTCGTAATCGAGTGTCAATTGTTTGGAGGTGCAAATTTGAGTGTTCATAGTTGCCCCCTCATCATAATTGTCTTATCAAAAGGTGATTCTGATGATAGTGAATTCGGGGACAAAAAAAATGAAATAAAGGGATGTCTAAGTCAGGATTAAGACATGTTTAAGGAAAGACATGGTTGATTTTTATAGGTAAAGGATAGATGGAAAAAGAAACCTTAAGAATGTTTAGGTGATTGTTACTAAACATTTATAGGTGAAGTTTTGAAAGAATTTTGATAAAAGGATGGGGGTAGGAACTATATGGATGTCTAGATGATCATTACTAGACATTTATGGGTAAAAAAAAGGCTTTGTCAATGGCTATTGGTTTGGCCTTGATGCTGGATGTGAGAATGGTCTTGGTAAATTTCAATTAAGGCTATCTGTTCAACCCTAATGTTAAAAGGTAAAGATTATATGGGAAAATCTCAATCAAGGCTATCTATTCGGCCTTAATATTAGAGGTAAAAAGATGTTTTCGAAAAAATCTCAATCAAGGCTATTTGTCTGGCCTTAATGTTGGGGAATTTAAATCAACTCTATCGTTTGGCCTTAAGGTAAATCTCAATCAAGGTTATCTGTCTGGCCTTAATGTTAGAGAATTTAAATCATGGCTATCTGTCTGGCCTTAATGTTATAGGTAAAGATGATTGGGGTAAATCTCAATCAAGGCTATCTGTCAAGGTAAAGAAGATTTGAGAAAATCTCAATCAAGACTATCTGTCCGGCCTTAATATTAAAGGTAAAGATGATCTGGGGTAAATCACAATCAAGGCTATCTATCCAGCCTTAATGTCAGAGGTAAAAAAGATTTGAGAAAATCTCAATCAAGGCTATCTATCCAACCTTAATGTTGGAGAATTTAAATCAAGGCTATTTGTCTGGCCTTAATATTAGAGGTAAAGATGATTTGGTGAAATCTAGTAAAAGTAATGGTTCTAGTCTATTTTGGAAAGCCCAGCATGATATCTGATCAGTTTTGAGACATTTTTTGTAGGAAAGATGGTGACCCTATATGGTAGAAATCGACAAAGAGATGATATTGTCTGGTAGGAATGATGATGACCCTGTTTGATAGGAATTGGAAAAAAGATGATACATTTTGATTTAGAAGTCTAGCTTACAACTTGCTCATTATGAAATGCATCTGACTATGTAATGATCAGATACTTTAAACCTGTGAAGGGTCAATTTGGTAGGAAAGTGTTGAGCTTTTGGGAGAAAGACGCCCCCACTTTGGAAGGTAGCTTAGTTATTTGGTCTTTGGTTATTCAGCCTAGGCAAAAGTCACTTTGGGAGGTTAAGCTAGATATGGCTGAGAGAGGTTGGGCTAGGCTTAGGTGGGTTCTGCTTGGGAGAAGGTTCAGTTTGAGGCTGAATTAGAAAGCTTGATCAGGCAGGGTCAAGTCCTTGGAGATGATTAAGTCGAAAGGCTAGGTAAAGTTTTAGGGAAGGTCAATTTGTTGGGCTTGTCTTTAAAGAAGTTCATACGAGAGTCTTTATTCAGGTTTGGCAATTGGCTTAGTCAGTTATGGCCTTCTGGTTTGGCTTTAGGGGCGATCATCTTGGAAGGCTAGGTCAGGTTTGGCCTTGGCTAGGGTCATTGGAAGCTTAGTCTAGTTTGCCTATGTAAGAGATCATATTAGAGGCTTAGTCAAGTTATGGCCTTTTAGTGAGTTCATTCAAAAGGCTTGGTCAGATTTTGCCTTAACACTGTGTCAGAGAGATCAGGTTAGCATACTAGACCTTGGAGGCTAATCTTGGCTTAAAGGAAAATTCAAGCTAGGCAATCAATTTAGAAGGCTCAGTTTAGATTTTTCCTTAGAGGAGATCTTAGGCTTCATAAATGAAGGCCTTTTAGGAGTGGGCTTTATAGTGTGAACCCTCAAATTTGCACCTCTTGATCCGGCTATAGCTTGACACCTACTAAGAATAAGGTGCTACGCATATAGCGGTCCCACTAGTCGGTTAGCGGGCAGGGGTCAAGGGGGCAGTGCCTTTTGCAGGGTGCAGGGCAGTGCCCCCTTGAAAAATAAATTTCTTGAATCTTTCTTTCTCCAGTCAACCGTCTTTCAGATACAAACCCATAGGATCAAACCGAGCTCGAATCAGAATTGAAACAGACCCAAAATGGATGAAAAAGTAGGAAACAGGTTGAACCAGCCGGTCAGCACACGAGAGGCGTGTCGCTGTCCTGAGCGACATGCTTGACATGCCGCTGTCTGGGCATCACGTCTGCCATGCCGCCGTCAGGGTGACACACCTTTTGTGCCGCCTTGGGCAGCATGAAATTTATGCTCGCAGCCAGCCGGCATGAAATTCATGTTATCCGAACTCCCGGCACATCGCCGGTGCTGTCCATACTGCCAGCAATGTGGCAGTGCCGTCATCCGTACCACTGGCACCCCTCTTACTAGCTCTATAAATAAAGCCTCATTCTAGCTCATTTAGGGGGGGATTCCAAGGATAGAAATTCTCTCTGATACATTTTTTCACACTATTTTGCTAACCTTTTGCTATTAAGGTTCAACCTCAAGGTCCTAAATCCAAAGTGGAGCTTAGATCCAGAGTTAAGCTCGTCCTATTCATCTGAAAATCAAGGAAAGCAAAGGTATAATTCCTTTTGTCCATTTTCAAAATTCTAAACTCAGATCTAAAATTCTCTTTAGGTCTAAAACAGAAAAGATCTAAAATTTATTAATTTAAGAATCAGAATTAAATTAATAAACAAACCAACACATTTTTAAAACCCCTCCTTCGCAAGAAGGAAGAACTGCGTGGGGTTTAATGTTGCGCAATTTCTGCAAGTATACAGATCGTTTACAAGTAATAAAGTGAAGAGTGAGTATCATTCCCACGAGGAAGGGTTTGTCAAGTATCAATTTTAAGATTACTCTATTATTTAGAAATTCAATTATGAGATTTTATGTTTTAAGCTAAAGTGAAATTCAAGTAAATAAATGATGATAAATATGAAAATAAGATTAAAAGTCTAGGATTTAGAATTCATCAATTGATCACATATGATTTCTTTATAATCTTTAGATGGATTATTTTTGCTAGAATTAATGATTAGATTTCCCTAAATTATATGATGTTCTCTCTCAAGATACAACATGTGTGTTCATATTAACCTTACGTCTACTCTTGTGATCATAAACAATTAACACAAACCTATTAAGTTTATGGAAATCCTTTTAAAAATCACAAAGGAGTATTCTTATCTCTAAGCAATACATTCCCTAGGTCAATTATCCTAATGAACTAATATTGTGCTTTCACTCTCGCTACTTCACACAATATCTTAAATCATGCAATTAATGGCCAATTAATTATAAGCATTAAGTTCTAAGATAAAATATTAATTCCAACAATCAAATCCAATCAATTAAATATAAATAATCATATGCAAATCAAAAGATTACATCTAAATTCTAGAAAATAAAATTAGCTATTCATAATTAAAAGAGAAGAAACAATTAAATTAACAATAAAAATAATAAACATAATAATAACTTATAACTAAATTTAAGAATAGAGTTTAGAGAGAACTTGTTTTGGGATACAATTTTTGATGAACTCAAGCTTCCAAAAATTCCTCCTCTTGATCAAAATAAAAAAAAAAAAAAATCTACTCTAAGAAAGCACATGAAAATCTCTCTACATATTTTTTTTTTATGGATTTTCTTTGATGCTCTTTTCCTTTGCCAAGCATGGTATTTATAGGCATGTTTGGTGGAGGAATTCAAGTTTCATTAAAATTCTTACATAAAAAATTTAACATTGATGGTTAGGTTGGCCACCAACCATTGAATTCCTTCATCAATATTCAAAAATGGTTATGTTGGCTACCAACCATTGAATTTTGGCCACCAACCAATGAATTTATTTCTCATGGATTGAAAACTTGAATCATTGCTTGCATCATTATTTTTATAACATCATTGCCTGCATCATTTATTTTATTACATCATTATGACATCATTTTGATATGCAAAAATAAAATAAAAATATTTAAAATATGTTATAATTTATTTATAAATTGTAAAACTATTTATTTCTCAAAGTAAGTAATAATATTATTGCATTCTCAAGAATTGAGCTAAAATTTAAGTTTAAACAAATAAAATAACTCTAAAAATATAGAGTTATCACACCCCTAAACTTAAGTTTTTGCTTGTCCTCAAGCAAAAGAAAATTCAAAACCTAAACTAGTCTATTTTCGTAGGAAATTACAATTGCATTTAGCATATGCAACAAGCCTTTAAATCCCTAGGTATCCTATAGAGGATGAGCTATAGTCTCGTGTGGGCTTCCAGTGGTGGTACCCACAAACACCTTTAAAACTCTAAATTTTCAACTATTTATTTCAAAGAAAAATAAAATATCACAAAAAAGAAATTTAATCCTCGCGTGCTTATGTTGAATTTTTTTTTAAGATCACAAGAAATTAATATTTACAAGCAAAATATCAATAGTATTGCAAGTCAAGCTTCTATCTCAGGTTTAAAGCAAAATATCAATAGTATTGCATCATTATGACATCATTTTGATATGCAAAAATAAAATAAAAATACTTAAAATATGTTATAATTTATTTATAAATTGTAGAACTATTTATTTCTCAAAATAAGTAATAATATTATTGCATTCTCAAGAATTAAGCTAAAATTTAAGTTTAAACAAATAAAATAACTCTAAAAATATAGAGTTATCATTTGATTCCTATTCAATAGGATACGCAGGCTGCCATTCTGAAAGGCATCAACTCCAAAATCTTTTTATTAACATTTTTTCCCTTTTACTTTGATTTATTTATATTAATCCTTTATTTTCTATTTCTATATTAACTTAGTTGAGGAATGTGTACTTTCCCTAGTACCCATAAGTGCTAGAGGAAAGATCCTCTTTATTTTAATCGTTTTGGCTTTGTAATAATTAAATAGGATTTATTTTGCTTATTTATCTATAATTATCATTTCATCTTATCATATATATCTGTTTCATGCATCATTATATTCCTGCTTATGCATACATAAAAATTCCTTTTTAAGAGTTATTTTGCACTTTTTAGTGAAACTAAAGAAAATCATATTTTCTTAATTGTGTAATTACCAAAACCTGATCCCTGAGCCCTCTTTGGTCACTTTTGGATTAGTGCATTTTTTATTGGGATAAATCAAATATTTTGTGGAGTCAATCATGTTGGGTTTTCTTTAATTTTCCTAATTAAAACAATTAAATTAAAGTAGCGACTCATTTTTCAACTTTCAAATCACACAAATCAATTTTCTGAACTCACAGTGAGTTCCAATCATGGAGTTTCTCCCGAATAGCATTTCAATTCCTAGGCAAATCGGACCGGTGCTCAGGTGAGGCCTCACACATAGTGGAGGCTTTTTAGGAGTGGGCTTCATAATGAAGGCTTTTGGTTTTTTAGGCTTCTTGATGGAGGCTTTTGGTTTTAGGCTTTATGGCAAAGGCTTTTTGGGTTTTAGGCTTCATGGTGAGGGCTTCTAGGTGTTAAGGATAGCTTTTTACAAGGGTGCTTTGGATGTTGGCTTTGGCTAGGGGCTTCATGATGAAGGCTTCTTGGTTTGTGCTTCTTGACAAAGGCTTTTGGTTATAAGGGTATCATATGCTCATGGTTAAGGATTTGCCCTTTAACCTAGTTGTATTAGAATGGTTTGTAAGCCTTAAGAGACTTTGATCTTAGGGATTATGTGTTTTGCCAATGAGGCTTAATCTTTCAAAGATAATGAGATGTTTGCCAAAGAGGCAGGAGATGGGCCTTTATTGGTTTGAGTCCTTCTTAATCAACTTGAGGATGATAGGCTTTGGGAGATATGCCTTGACTAGATTCAAAAATGATGAGTCTTGAGAGACTTAGGATTTTTAGTTCTACCTATGATGAGATTTTACCAAGGAAAGGTATGGTGTTTGAGCTTGAAATGATGGTATGATTTACCAATGAGGCTTGTGATGGAATAGTATGATTTTATAAAGTTTAAGAATGGTTTAAAGGTAGGCTGAAACTTCTAAAAAGAATCATAAAGGTTGTATGGTCTTGCTTTTTATAGCATGAATCATGGAAAAGAGCAAGTCAAGCTTTTCTTATTGTTTGAGATTGAAGAGACTCTTAGAGTGACACTTAATTGGTTTGACTTGATAACACACTGACTGCACTGGCTAAAATAAAGGGACCTTAGGAATGGCTAAAGGGCTAGTGGAAGAAGACAACTTGGAGATCATGCTCCTAAATGAGAGATAAGGATGTGGTAGACTGGAGATGTAAGGGATTGTGCCTTAGCTCTTTGAGCTAAGCAATGTGATAGATTGGCAACGAGACAGATTGACAATGACCTAGGAAGACATGCCCCCTTGTAGGATAAGGGCATAGAAGATAGTATATCCTTAGAGAATGAACATCTAGTGAGGAAGGATGACTTTAGAGACATAAGACGAGATGGATTGATTAAAGATGATTTGAAAACTTTGGACATGAGAGAAGATGACTTGGATGAGCTTTCTCTCTCTGTCTCGCTTTCTTTTTCTCAGTTCTAACTTTTGCCTAAGCCGCCCTTTTGAGTTTTCAACTTAACGAGCTTATATTAATGAAATTTGGGAGGAAATATTCCACCATGATTTGTTGTTTTTCTTTGAGAGGCTTTGACATTTGAATTTTGGATTTGACAAAGGTCTTCTCTAAACTTGTTACCCTTTGTTGAGGTGCATCATTTGATTACCCAATGTGCAATAGGTAATTTTGCTCTTTGTGCTTCAATTGTCTTGATCTTCTTTGATTAGGAGTTTGTGAAGAAATTGCTAATTTGTGAGAATGAAAGCACCTCAAATTTAGATTTATGCTAATTGTGGTGGATTTAATCTTTACCCCTCTTTTCTTCATTTTCTTTTTCTTTTTTTTTTTCTTTTTTTCCTTTTTTTTTCTTCTTTTTTAAAGCTCATATGTGTCAGACTAAATCAAGGAAGATAAGAAATAATGAAAAGAAAAGATGCATTACTATAAAGGAAACTTTATTGTAAGACAACAAAAAGGGGACTTACATGGTCGACAAAATACAAAAAATAAAATAAAATGAAATGACAGACTCTGACTCAAACTTAGACTTAGACTTTGAGGCTTAGGCTTAGACTTAGACTTAGATTTAGACTTTAACATCAGACAGGTTGGATTGGCTAGGCTTGAACTCCTCCATGTTATGCCACTCAAGGTTGAGGTAAAGTGGGGTAGAGTTGGATCTAGATTCCTCATCATTATTCAGGTTGGTGGTGGCAAATTTAGCTTGAAATGATTTATTTTAGATGCAATCTTCAACCTTTGATGCAGCTGCAACCAAAGCTCTGAAGGTGGGTAAGTATTGTGTTAACAAGTGGGCTCGATAGGTAAGGAGTAGATTCTTGACAACGATATCCATTTATTCTTGCTCAGTTGGCCTGTTTACCATTTGACCAACTTTAGCCCTCCACTTGGTAAGAAATATGGAGAATGACTCATTTGGAAGCTGCTTTGTGGTTTTCAAATCACGCCTAGTGACATCTACTTCAGTGCTGTAATGATACTATCTAATAAAGACATGACAAATATCATCCCATGTTCTTTTTTGGCTCTTGTCCAGTGAAAGAAATCATCTCCTAGTAGCTTCGGCTAGCGATTCTTTAAACATTTGAGCAAGAAGCTCATTGCTAAGCCCCATAGGTTTCATTACTCCTATATACATCTTCATATGAGTTTTGGGGCATGTGGTTCCATCAAATCCATCCAACTCAGGCATTTTGAATTTAAGAGGTAGCTTGGCATCAGGGAACAACATCAAGCTATCCATATCAATTAAACCATTGTAGTGCTTTAGGGATTTGATGGTTTTTTCCATAGCTTCAAGTTTATCCATAAGTAATTTGGTATCCTGAGAGAAAACCTCCCCACCTTGAAAGGATTTAGGAGAGAGGAAGATCTAGAGTGGGTAGTGGTGTTTAGGGCTTGAGTATTGGTAGGTTTCCCAAAATAAATCTAGTTCGAATTATGGTTGAGATTACCGAGGTTTGCTTAGTTAATCAAGGCTTGAACTTGCTCAATGATGGCTTGCCTTTGTTACTTCATATTTTCTTAAAATTGGATCTATTGAGTAGTTAGGACATGTTGAAAATGCTCTTCATGCTTCATAATAAAGCTAGTCATAAGAGTGGTAAAAGCATCCATGTTAACCTGGTTGGCCATTGGTACCTTATGAACCAAATCAAAGAATTAAGGTAAGTGTTTGAAGAAGAAGCAAGAATATGGACATGCAAACTTTGAGGAAAAAAAGAAACTCCCTTTGATGATGTGAGCTAACTGCATTTAAGCTCTTCAGGATTTCCTAAGGTTGCGTAGGTCAAGGTCTTAGGCTTAAGGTATTGGGTTAGACCAAAGGTATTGGACTTAGGGTAGTGTGTTGGGCCAAAGGTATTGGGCTTAGGGTAGTGTGTTGGGCCAAAGGTATTGGGCTTAGGATAATGTGTTGAGACAAAGGTATTGGGCTTAGGGTATTAGTGTTTAGGTTAAAGGCTAAGGTAATGGGGTAAGGTTTAGGGTGATGGCTTAAGGTTTGTGGGGCCAAAGGTGATTGAGATGGAGGTGAGGGTGTTTAAGGTTTAGAAGTGAAGGTGTTTGGATAGAAGTGAAAGTGAGTATGTGACCCTTCTTTGGTTTAAGGTATAACCAAGACTAGAGATGAATGCATGTTTTGCTATACAATATGGATTTATGATATGTATAGGGAAAGTATTTCATGAGAATGAAAAGATGCAAGGTTTTAATTATGATACATACAACCCAAGGTCAAGATCTAGGTTCATTACATGGAAGGGTAAGGGTGGCTTATACAGGGTACCCGTCACACTAGAGCAATGATATACCTAACCATATGTGAGTCAAGAAGCCTTGCATGGGTCCAGCAGTACATGCATGCTTGTTACACCTTTGAAAGGATCAAAGGATTCATCACGGGGTGGATGATTCTATTATCGATGAATAGACCCAAGGAGGGTTACCCACTCGATGTTACTTTCTATCCATTATTTTCTAAGAAATCTGGGTTGAAAGGCAAGGAGCCAATACAAATGATGTATGAAAGTCATTTATGTATTAAAAGTGCCAAACTTTGATTTAAACCAATTGGTAGTCCTCTTATTTCTTTTATAAAAAAGAAGGTGGCCCCAGTGGAGTCGCCAGCATTAAAGGCCTCAACCAAGCACCAGTCCGATCTGCTAAAGGGAATCAAAATGCTCATTTAGATTTGAATTCATGGTGGAACCCTTGGGTTTAGATAGATTGATTTTTGAAAAGAGTCGTCATCTTAATTTTTTTTTATTTGGGAAAAAATTAAGGGAAAGACCCAAATTGACTCTAATTAATATCCTAAAGAAAAAAGATCACTAGCCTCGAAACCAAGGAGGATTCAGGGACTAAGTTTTCAGTTTATTTTAAAAAAATTGGTTTGGCAATTTTAATACAAAATGAGTTAAAATAAATTTCATGAACAACTTATATAATGCATGAACAATTATATAATGCATGAATGAACAAATAGATAAATATTCATTCAAAGTGATAAAATAAAGGAATAAAGTAAAGGAAATAATTTACAATTCAAAACCAAAATAAGGGATACTTTCTCTAGCCCTTATGGGTTATAGGGAAGTCACACATTCCCCAAAATAATTCCAAAGCAAAGAAAAAGAGAAGTAAAACCAACATCATAATAAAGAAAACAAACTAAAAACAAATAGCACAAAGAAAAAGAATTAATTCATAAAAGAATATAGAAGAGAAGGATTATTTCTTATTTAAATTGGATTTGATGCTTTAAACAAGTAAGCCTACGTATCCCTTTAAATAGAAATTAAAATCCACATAGTTCACCTTCTTGCGAAGGGGTTAGTTTAGCCTAGCCATTTTATCATGTTTCAGTTCATTGATTGAAAGGTGGGTTGATTGATTAAATCAGATTGATTGATTACCAAGTTGTTAATTAAGTCAGGTTTTAATTAACAAGTCAGTGCATCAATTCAAATCATTTTCCAAATTAACTAGATCATATTCTAATCTACATGCCTCAAAATAATGAAAGAAAATGATAAAACATGCCAAGCAAAGAAATAATAAATGAAGAGAACAATCCAAGCAATCCTAAGGAAAATTAATAAAACAAACATAACGCAAAAGAAACACTAAAACAAAAACAAAACAAAACACAAAAACAAGAAAATAATAATAAAAAAAAGGAAATAAATACCTTATGAGAACGAGGCTTGGGGATGTATGGTGGATGAAGCAGATGACCGGATCGCAATTCCACCTTTTCGACTCAGCAAAATGATAACCTATGAATGGCTACTCGAATGGCGTTATTGGGACCTCCTCGGACTGTTTTAACGAGAGCTACCTTGAAATGACCACCCTAATAAAATAAAATAAAAATAAAATCTTAAACTAAAAAGTTTGTTCCTTTCGGACCAAACATTAAAAATGTTCATTGCTTTGAAATCAATTAGTTTGATTAAGCAATTCTAAGTTTAGAAATGAGGTAGGAGGGTATTACTTTTATATGGAGAGAGTTGGGAGTAGAAATGGCAAACTTTTGATGTGGGATTCGCTTCCCAACATATGAAACTACACATGAAGCTTTGGGAACCGCACAGAAGGCACGTGAGCATAGTGAAACAGCACAGGGCTTCTGCAGTTTTGCATAGAGCCTATGTGATTTCGCAAAGCCTCTATATAGTTTTACATAGGGTCTATGCAGTTACAGACCACCCTATGCTGTCCCTATGGCTCGTACGCCCCTTTTTACTCTGTTGTTAATCGTTTCTGATATGATTTAAGCTTGGTTTGATTTTACGGGTTTGTAATCGAGTGTCAGTTATCTGGAGGTATAAATTTGATGTTCACAATAGCGTTAACCTCTTGTAAAAAGGCTTGCTCATTAAAGCCATTAATTGGTTCCCTCGAATTGGATCTTTCTCTTGATCTTGTAGGTGCAGAGGTAGCATTTGACGAAGTGTCCAAGATGGCATCCTTACTAGCCCTAACAGGTTGAGCAACTATGCGAACCTTTTTCTTTGGAGGCATTCTTTATCATGATAAGGGAATTTAGTGCTAACTCCCTTCTAACCCATCTAACCCCATTATCATATTATACTAACCATGCATCTTACATGGGTATACATTATATCATATCATATCTTATATCATATATCGCATAGCATATATCACATAGCATATATCACATATCACTTATCACATAGCATATATCATACACCATAATCATTTAACATATATTCTTATAGCATCATGAGTTTCCCTATCATATATAAGTCAGTCATGCCATAGGCAATAAAAGAAATCAATGCATACTAAATCGTTAGGCAATCAATTAACACCATTCACATCATAGGAGTTTTATTTTTCTTGAGGTGGATCATAGGCACAGCCTTCTTGAACATCTCTTTGCCAAGTCCTCTTATAGGTCATACTAGGTGCTCTAGGTTGCGGTCCTTGAGCAGGGGTAATCTTCTTGGTCATCTATCAAAAGAATCATAAGACAAGCAAACAACAACAAGGATTACTAAAACCTATTAGGATTTCATGGAACTATGCTAGCGATAGACTGCAAATTACATGACAGGAAAATTCCTATGCTCTAGGATTATACTTACTTAACCCAATACATAGACAAGTCTAAACTTGACTTTTAAATTACGGCTCTGATACCATCTTTGTCACATCCCAATTTCAAAGATATGATGGTCCTAAAACATGGAGAGACATAAGGTCACCCACGCCCGTAGAACCCACTCATGCATATAATAATCTTGCCTAGGATCATACTAAACCTCATGCATTAACTTTAAAAAAAAAATTTATAAAGGAAACCTTAAGTTGCGGAAGCTAAAAATATACTTTAATACAAATCCATAGGAAAATAATAATAAGACTCCAAATAAAGTCACCAACATAATATTCCAAAATAAAGTTCCCATAATAACTCCTAGAGCGTCTAAGGACTCAACATAGTATGGTATTATTATAATTTGGACAAGGAATTTCCCAAGCTAGGTAAGGTGCTTGAGCCATCACCTTGCCTCCTTATACTACTCACCTAAAACCACACAAGGAAAAAGGAGTGAGATAGATGATCTCAATGAGTAAACAATACAACTTATACAATAACATATATCCCATAGAAGATTTCATAGCTCATTGTTCAAAATTTATGATTCACTGTTCATGGCTTGCAATTTAACATGGTTTATAGAAATCAACTTATAACTCATAACACATATGGAGTAAAGGTTGCTGCCTTGTTCGCTCATAACATAATATAGAGTGAAGGTTGTTGCTTTGTCTACTCATAACATAATATAGAGTGAAGGTTGCTGCCTTGTCCATATGTAACACAATATAGAGTGAAGGCGGCTACCTTGTCCACACAGAACTATGAACCCTTAATTTTGCACCTTCCAGTAAGCATTTGAACTTTAGAAGCACTTGGGCTTAGTAAACAAACCTTCAGAAGTTGAAAACTCTCAAAATGGAAAAAATGAAAATATTTATTTTTGGCACTTAAACCTTCAAATCATCTAGAACTGAGTAATGAGTACAATGCAACTAGAATCATAAAAACATATAAGAAATGAGCAAGAATGGGCCAAAACAGGCGAAACGGGTGAAAACAAGCCCATTGCCGCAGAGCTGCGCAGCATTGCTATAAAAGCCTCTACGGAACCGTAAAGGCCTCTACGGTAATGCAGCAAAGACCTATGCAGCACAGCAAAGGCCTCTGCGGCAACTCTAGCCAAAATATGATTTTTTGCAATCCCACATTGGAAATTTGTGTTTTCTATCCTTCAAATCTCCTCCTATATATAAAGGGCCTCTCCACACTTCAAAAGGACAACTTCTAGAGCTTGAAAAGCAATAACTTCAAGCAAACTACTTTGTATTTGCTCCTTGCTTCACAAAGTGAGTTGGGGGGTTTCTCCTTGATTCCTACCCAACTAGTTTAAGGCTTTCCACCGCTCGCCTATTCAAGGTAAGTCTCTTGTCCAAGGCTTGTGTCCAGTACCTAAGGCTAGCCATCACCTGCCATCTGAAGGTATCTGCCACCCAACAAGGCTAGCCACTACCTGCAGTCCAAAGCTAGCCACCACTGGTCGAGGCTAGCTGCCGCCTGCCGTCCTAAGTCAGTCATCGTCTGCCATCCAAAGCTAGTCGCCACCTGCCATCCAATGCTAGCCATCGCCCATCATCTGAGGCCAGTCGTCACCCACCATATGAGGTAAGCTTCTTTTTCTTTAATTTTCTATTGTCTAAATTTCCTTGACTCTTTTAGTTAGTTAATTAAATTGATTCATCTAGGTTGCTAGCTAATCAACTCGGTAATCGATTAAATTAATTAATTAACTTAACCCTCTTTTAATTAATCAATCAAAACATGATAAAATGGCTAGACTAAACTAACCCCTTCGGCAAAAGGGAGAACTGTGTGGGTTCTAATTCCCATTCAAAGGAATATGTAGGCATGCTTGGTTCAGGCATTGAATCCAACTAAAATTAACTAACTCTCCCCCCTATCACCTTCTTCACTTACTTTTATTTTGCTTTTCTTTACTTAGTTATTAGGTTTGGTTTAGAGAATGTGCGACTTTCCTAGAACCCATAAGGGCTAGAGGAAGTATCCTTAAGTTTGGATTTCATTGTAATATTAACTCTATTTTATCTTGAATTCCAATTGTGTATAAACTTTATGGATTGAATGATCATGCATATTATAAATTGTTCATGCATTTTAATTGTTCATGAAATATATTTTAAGTTACTTTTATATTACTTGGCCAAACTTATTTTGTTAAATTAAACCAAAAACCTAGTCCCCAAATCATCTTTGGTTTCGAGGCTAGTGATCCTTCTTCTTTTGGGTAATAATTGGAGTCAAATGGGTTTTTTCCTTATATTTTTTCAAATAAAAATAAATTAAGGTGGTGACTACAAGAAAAAATTTTCAAATCTATTAAAGATAAGCACGATGGCTTTCTCGTGAGTTCTTTCCCAAATAAGCATTTCGATCTCCTTTAGCGGATCGAACCGGTACTCAGGCGAGGCCTTACAATAACTCATAACATATAAGGTGAAGGCTGCTATCATGTTCACACATACTTATAACATAAAAAGTGAAGGCTACTGCCATGTTCACAAAAAATTCATAACATGATTTATAACATATGAAGGTAATAGTAGCATTGAAAGATACAATCACATGTAACATAATGACAATAGGGGTTTAGCTTTTTTTAACAAAAGATAAACAATAGTGTAGTTCCAAAAAAAAAATAAGTTAGGGCAATATTCGCAAAGGTATTATCACTAGATAATCAAAAAAGGTTTTGGACCAATTTTCCTTTGGCAACTCAAGCATACAAAGAAATCATTAAAATAGAAAAGAACTTGGGTTTTAAGATATCAAAGGTTCACAAAACATGATAGCTTGCACTTGTAACTTGAAATATAATATTTACTCACCTTGTGGTTCCTTCGCTCCTAGTACATATAGCCCTTTTGAACCTCTAAAACTTCTCAAGCTCTAGCATAATATTTAATTTAATACTTAGTATTTATTTAATCATGATGCTATCCTATCCCATAACTACCCCATGCACATATAACATTCACATACACTTAGAGTTGCATATGGAAGTGCACTCATCACTTGCACATCACATGTTGACTTTAAAAGTCTTTTACACTTAGCCTTTATAGGCCCATATAAAAACAAATTACAATAATGTGACTACCTTTCTAAGGTCAACACAATATCATTACCTTAATATAAATTCACTTTAACAATCATCTTACTACACTTAACACTTCTATATATGTCAACTTAACAAATAACCTTTCAAGCATCATGCTTATCTCTTATAACCAATTCTTTCAATCGATGTCTTCATAGATTCAAGATCATTAATTCATTATTAACTCATCATACAACCTACTTCCATATTATCCATATTATCCAATCACATTGACATATTAATTACAACATAAGGTTAATATACCTTAAGTATATCAAATTGCCTTTAGGCTTGTCTAGGGTCACTGCTTCAATCAACATACAATTTAACCATTTATTATTCATACATACATATCAATAATCAATAAAATACATCACATAAAATTTATAGACATTGGGATAAAAATTCCATTATAGGCTGAATGCCCTATTAAAAGGAAAACCTGAATTTTCTTACTTTTCGCACTTTCTGTCTATTACAGTAATATGTACAAACATGGTTTGAACCAAGATTTTTTATTTAAACATAATAAAAATCTTTTTAGAATATAGACATGTAGGATTTAGCCCATATATAATTCCATATGCATGAAAATTTCTAACTTTAGATTTCAGGATGAAAAACCATGAGTTTCCTTGTTTCTGGTACTTTCTGGTCATTACAGCAATATGTATACATGTGGTTTAAACCATTATTCTTCATTCAATCATAACAAAAATCATTTTAGAACATGAATTTATACAAATCGGCAGCCATAGACCAAGCTTATGCATAAAAATTCTAAGTTTAGGATTTAGATAGAAAATCATGAGTTTTCAAACTTTTCGTGCTTTCTGTTCATTATAGTAATATGTAAATACATAATTTAAATTATTATTTTTTATCCAAACAAAACAAATATTAGTTTAGAACTCTATCATACTCAATTCAATAGCCATATACACATGAAATCATAAAATTTTCCAACTTTTAAGTTCTAGCACAAAAATCTTGAATTTTCTTGTTTTCTGAAACTTTTTGGTCATTACAGTAATATCCAGAAATATGTTTTTATTCAATATTTTTCATCTAAATACATCAAAAATCCATTTAAAAATAATTATACAGAAAT
Source organism: Reutealis trisperma (assembly GCA_947687605.1). Taxonomy (NCBI): domain Eukaryota; kingdom Viridiplantae; phylum Streptophyta; class Magnoliopsida; order Malpighiales; family Euphorbiaceae; genus Reutealis; species Reutealis trisperma. The sequence goes on along the minus strand of CANTUT010000514.1, from coordinate 105,475 downwards.
CGCCCCCCTTGGTAGTGTTTATGCATGAAAATTTCAATTTTGATTTGTAGGAATAACCTTTGGAGAAATTACGTAGAGAGGTTGGTGCTTTTAGTAGAAAAATTGATTGTTCTCTCAAGAAGTCACCTAGCCCTAATTTTATTAGTAAAAATCAGTAAACATTCAGCTCAAAATAATTTTTCCATGTTAGTTTCATAAAAATCAAATAGCAAATTGAAAGGAAAGGAAAACTTACGAAACGGTCGCGATATCGCAAAGTTTGAAGGTATTTTGTGAATTTTGGTAGAGAGATTATTTTTGAGAGAATTTTTCTGCCAAAATCATGAAATAACATAATGGTGGCTGCTGAAATGAAGGGCTGGCCAAATTTTGCATTAAATACTAGGGTTTGTGGTATAATTTCTAAGTTTACCTTAAATGAGCTAGGTTAAGAGTGTTTTGATGTAGTGGGCTTTGGGTATTTGAGTTTTTTAATTAATTTTGGGCTTATTATAGGTAATTAAAAATAAAATATTTTTCCTATTATTTTCATTAAAATTCCCCCCAAAATAATTATTTAAAAATATTTTTAAAAAAACTCATAAAATAATTTTATACTTAAAATTTGCCTTTTTGCTTGAAAATTCATTTTATGTAAAATAAATTATTCTATGCTAATGCACTTTATATAAATCATTTATTTCAGAATAATAACTCATATTAGGTGTATTAAAATTAATTTAACATGCTACATACTTATAAATCACCTAGCACATAGATTTCCATAAAAGTGCATACTTAGTCTTAATAATTCTATATCAAGCAAATTGGTCATGAAAACCCCTAAAGTGGGTGTGGATTATTACATCAAGTTGAACAAGCTTAGTAAAAAAGTTTTCTATCAAATCTTCCATTTAAGGTGGTATAACTATCTGTTTTAAATGAAACACTTGTTCTTTCGTAAAGTACACATGGTTAGAGGTCCAAAAGACATGTAAAAGGCTTATATAACCTTCTTGGAGATCTAGGCTTAGATTGTAATATGGGCTTAAATCTCATGGGCCTACTTTTTACCTTTTTCAATATGATAATTTTATTTAAAAAAAAAAAGAGAAAAACAACGTCATAATTTCGTTGAGCACATTATTTGACTTAAGATCATCTCTAATTAGTTTAATAAAATTAGATTTATGAATAAAACAATTAAATTTTAATAAGATAATTAATAATATTTTTCTATTTTTAAATCTATATGAAATATAATTTGAATTATATGTATAGAAATATAAAATTTTAGTAGTAGTCTAGTATATAATAGTATAATAAAAATTATTAGAAAAAATCTAAAAATTATATATAATTTATATTGAATTTAATAAGGATTTAATTTTAAATATAAAATCCAATTAACTTGAAATTTAATATAAAATTTTAGTAAAAATATTTTAAAATATAAATTTATTTTAATATATAAACATAATAAAATTTTATATGTATATTTTTTCCAAAAAAATAAAATTTAGTAGAAAATAAGTATAAATATATTTTAGTATATATAAATGTAACAAAATTATTTAAGTAATTCGGTAGTTGATTAAAATTCTCAATACAAGAGGTATTAGGTTCTATACTTATGTTTGCTATTATATATATTTTTAATATATATTTCGAAAGCCTGAAGAAAAAATAAGTAAATTCAATTTTGTAAATAAATATTAAGTAGTTTTAATAATTAATATCATAATATTAATTTTATTTTTAAAAAATTTAAATTATTTAATAACATTAATTATTTTTATTAATTTATATTGTGTCATGAAGTGATATTGGATCATCGGGTTAGACAGAATAATCTGCAGGTTTGGATCATTTGAATTTAAATTATTTGGATCGGGTCATTTTAAATTGTGTGCCAATTCATACTAAGTATGAATGAATTCGGACGGAACGATTTGAATCGAATTAGCAAGTAGATTAATAGATTATTCATGCACGTTCATACATCAATCAATAAATGTAGGTGCTTGAGTCACAAATGTATTTATTATTCACATTCATCTGTATAATTAATTTTTTTTTTTTTTTGGTAAACAACCTTTAAAATTACGCTATTTATACATAGCTCCATTCTATGCTTCTCCATGCGTGTATATATTTATATATACATATTATAAATTGCAAGTTGTTGCTTTTCTTTAGTAGAAAATATTCATTTTTTATTTTTTTATTTTTTCTTAGGTTGGCATTGTCACTTTGTGAATAAAACAGATGTGAAAGCACTGTCAAAGGAGACAATGGAGAGAGCCATCTCTTTTTCATAGGACAATGCATATATATATATATATATATATATATATATATATATATATATATATATATATATATATATATATATATATATATATATATATATCACTTAAAGAAAATGCACAAACAAATTAATTTTTTGGTTTATTTTATATGATGGATTTTAGAAATTGTTACTTTATTTCTAGAAAATAATTGCTTAATAATAAATTAAATTGAGATTATATTTGAGTTCCATGTCTTCATATGCCATCTCTTCCCATAATAAAAATGTTCACCTACATGAGTTTTCCCTATAAAAATCTTTCCATATAGTCATTTAAAAAAGTTGAGAGTCAACTTCAGCCACAATTTTTGCTTTGTTTGTCTAGTTAGGCACATTTTTGTTCATGCTAACACCTGATTAACATAGAAAGCTTTCATATGAACTCCTTAAAAAAAAAAAAATATGTGTTGGGTTGCGAGGTTAGGGCTATTCTCCTCTATAGCTTATAGCTAGGTCTTTCATATCGACTCCTTAAAAAAAAAAATATTAAAGCGTTTGGTTGCAAGGTTAGGACTATACTTCTGTACTGTTATAGCTAACCTAGCTACCTAGTTTTGTTATAGTTTCTTGTATCTTTTACTTCAATGAAATTACCCATGAAATATCAGGCTATAGGCCTGATCATCATTAAATATGCAGTTTATCTTAGTGGTGGATCACCATTGTTCATGATCAATTCCTTATGGTGCCTCAAACTTACATGCTAGAACATATAGCAATTTTATGTTTGTCAATATGAAAAGCAAGAAACGGCTTTATTTTTAAATAAAAGGTTCCTAATCCATCATAGACAGTTTGAAGAGCACAACAATGATGTATGGATTATGTATCAGCCAATAAAAAGGTGCCCATGACCAAACAGGATAGCCAATATAACAATTGTGCGAAATAGATCCCACCACTAGCTCAACGGGTGAAATTTAATTCTGATGGAAGCTTTAACTTATCTACAGGTTGGGCTAGACTAGCTGTCATATGCAAAGATATTAAGGGATTAGTCGTAGATGGTGTTGCATTGAAAAAAAAAAAATGTAGCTCTCCTCTTGCAGCTGAAGCAAAGGCAATGATTTTGGCTATGAAAAAGGCAAAGCAGGTTGGATATTCAAGCTGCATCTTTGAATCAGATTATAAGGAGCTAATTCAGTCATGCAAAAACTCTACTTTTGATTGCCTTTGGGAGATTAAAGCCCAATTATTAGTTATTACAAATTTGCTATCTTTTTTTTGTATATGTTAATTTTGAATGAGTGGATAGACTGGCTAATAAACCAATAGACTATGTGGCTTTTTTCTTCATTTGTAATTCTTCATCTTTATCCTGAGTTACTGTTCAACCTCCAAAACTATTACAGGTATTTTATTTTGATTTCTTTCATTAATGAAATCTAAGTTTATTAGGAAAAAAAAAAAAAAAAAAGATCTTATCACTTAAATCACCAAAACAGTAGCCCAAAAGAAAAAGTACTCTTATCTTTATTTTATACATCGAAAATTTTTAATTCTTAATGATATGATCACTTGTACTTAATTAATATCCGGCAGACACTTACTTTAAAAAATTTAAAAATATTAAAATAAGAATTACTTTTAAATTAACAATAAATCAAGAAGTGAAAACCAAGATCAAATTCCAGAGGGAAATGTTTTATTAATTAGTAATTACATTTGCATAAAGAAGTTAATTAACAAGCATCAATTAACTAATTACATATGGAAACTATATATGGGCTAAAGAGAGAGAAAGCTTACTCAATTTACATATTTATCAAGGCTTCTTAGGACATCAACATGAGTTGTAGTAGTAGATTCATACAATAAATTTGATGCCATTAACCCAGAAGATAAATTCTCAAACATATGAGGCATGTAAATATCATCGAAGGACGCAAATGGACCATGATAAGCATCTAGTCTTTCAGGTTGCTGATCATTATCTTTGCCACTAAGATCCAGTGCTGGGATCTCTAATAATGCACCATTTCTTGATGCATCTAGGACTGTTCGATTATTGGCACGGACATGATCGTGGTGATGATGGTGATGGTCATTAATATCAAGAAACCTACCTGGATCAGGCAATTCAGAATCTTGGCCAGTGAGTTCTTGTACTAGAGCCCTAAATTGAGAAGCGCTGGTTTTGAATTTCATGGGGTTAGAAATGTAGACAACTTTCATAGGGCGGTGTTTGATTTTCTTGGGTTTATTATTATTAGTGTTGGCTTTTTTGGTTGGTTTTTTTTTTTCTTGCATAGTATTATTATTATCCATATTATAAGCGATGGATAAGCTTTAAGTTCACAAGAGAAGAAAGAAACTACAGTTTTGAATATAAAAATAAAAAGGGAAATAAACAAAAAATAAATGACGGTAATAATTGTTGTGGGCAAGTTGAAGAAAGAAAGAGAGAGAGAAGTGCTGAGGCTGCAAAAGAGGTTTCTGAGAAAGAAAAAGGTGAGATAGACAGCAGAGAAATAGGGGATGCTTGTAATGTGGACGTTTTGATTGGCGAAAATACAACTAACAAGAAATTAAGGCTGGCTAGGTGTGTACTTATTCCAACCCAACACCAAAGCGCGTCTATATTACGCTCCTGAAAATATTGATTTAATTTTAAATTAGCAAAACTCATTCTTAAACCCTTGAACTTTCACCATGTTAACTTTTAAGTCCTTATAAATTTATTTATCCATATTAAACTCTCTGACTTTTATTTTCAACACATTAAAGGACTTTTCAACGGATACTAATGAAAGTGTAAGACACACACTTTAAAAGCACATAACGACATAAGAAATGCATGACTGAAATTAAAAGATTAACTGGGTAAGCTGACTAGGAGAATTAAAAAAAAAAACAGCACAAATTAAAAATTGAAAATAGCATTTTTATGGTATCCTAGTCAAAGGTAATCACAACCAAAGAACCAAAGTTTATAATAGATCCTATGTGGTTGCTTAGAGAATGCACATAAATGAGGAACAAAAAAGGCTAAATAAATTCTAGCATAATGCATTATTTTCCTTCATTTTCTTAGCAACTGAACACTCACTAGCTTTCTCTAAAATAAAAATTGAAAATCAAAACTGGATGTACTGGAGGAGATATGGCACCCTTTTTTATACACCACACCTTGCTCACTAGTCTAATTTAACTCCACATCATGAGCACCATGCCTATCGTGATCAAAATATAATCCAAAAAATCAACTATTTAATTTTTTCATCGCTTTTTTTTTTCTTTTTCACAAAAATAATCTTAATCAAACCAAATCCTAAATATCAATAAGATATTGCAAATTTGATTTAGCAAATAAACAAAAATATGAGCTTTGCAATATTCAATGAGATACATAGATAACAAAAAAGAAAAAAGAAAAAATATCAATTGATTTAACGCAACAATAAAAATTGAAAATCTTATACCATAAATTTTATGCTTTCGGTTGTCTGTCCTTGACAAGACAAAAGAACTAAAAAGGCCTTATCGAAGAGAAAATGCCTTACTGAAGATATCAGAGACTCTTTAATCGTTGATGAGATGAAACCCAAATCTGGAAACCTAGACCTAAGTCTCATATGATGAAACAAAGCATTGATTTATAACTCAAAATTTACCAAAGGCCAAACAACAATTCAAGCTCTAGAGTCTTGATCAAGCTATTGTACTTCTCATCTTCATTGACATTGATTTTCGCAATTGGTAGTGGCTTCTGAATACCAAGCTCTCAGTCTAAGGACAATCGGTGTCCCATGTGAATGTTAGTCTCTAAGTATCATCCAATCACCGATTACTGATTTGTTGTCCTTGTGCACATTCCTTGCTTCTATCATCTCGAAAGGAAATTGCCCAAAAAAAGAAAATTATAAAAAAGGCAAGAATATAATAAAATTTGCATAAAAAGAAAATAATACATCACCTAATTATGTCAATAAAAAATTCATGATAAGCTTTCAATTCATGGGTTACCAGGATGATTGATTGTTTGGGATTTGGCAATGGTATTGGTGGTGGGTAGCGATGGTGGTTTTAGGGAATTTGTTTTAGGAATCAGAGAATCGGACATGGAGATGGAAATTGGATAGGAATTAGAGCTAGTGAACGGTGTTGTTTTCCTTATAATTTGGGTTTTTTTCCCTAGTTAGCCTTTTAATTCTAGTCATGCATATCCCATGTCATTACATGCTTTTAACACACGTGTCTTGTACTCTCATTAGTCTACAGTGAAAGTATTTCAATATATTTAAAAATAAAAGTCTAAGGGATTAGTGTGGACAAATAAATCTATAAGGGCTTAATAACTAAAATGGTGAAAGTTTGAGAGTTTAAGAATGAGTTTTGCCTTTAAATTAGAGCACTAATATTACCATAGCAACTTTTATTAATGCTAGAGCAATTACTTTTCAATTTTATTAAATTGCTCCTATTTACTCTTTCAATTTTTAGTTAATCCCAATCTCCATGCAATGCTTGTTGATTCACCAAAATTTCAAAATTCTTGGAACCTTCCTTCACTATCTATGAAATAAAAAAAATTAATTTTTTCATTCTTCTCATCAATAAGAGTTCCTTTAAAATTTAACTTTTGATTTTTCTATCACTTTCTCTTTATCTCTCTCTCAATTTAGGGATGCAAATGCTTGTAAATTGAAGAATACCTACACAACTACATTGGAACTTTCTAAAATGAAAAATTGCTAATTCATAATCAGAACAATATATTTTTGGATTGATGAGTGTGTTAGAAAATGAACCCCACATTGAATAATAACAAAATATATAAAGGACTTATAAGTGAGTGGATGTTGGACCTAGTACAGGCCAATTAGTTTTATATAAATGGGTTCCAACACTCGCTCACTAATATGCTCACATATGTATGAGCCAATGGACTTTAATATGGTACCAGAGCTTCATGCCCAACCAGGCTAGATCCTGGGACACATGTTTAAGCCTCCATTGTTGGATTGATGATGATGCAAGTCCGAACTGAAGCTGAAGAAGAGATACCAGCTGGTCTATTTGTAAGCAAGTGTCAACTGGCCTATTGAAGTTCACCACGGGCCAAGCCTAGTTGCACTTGAGGGGGTGTGTTGAAAAATGAATCCCACTTCGAATAATAATAAAATATATAAATGACTTATAAGTGAGTGGGTGTTGAATCTAGTACAAGCCAATTGATTTTGTATTAGTGGGTTTCAACGCTTGCTCACTTATTAGTCCATATATGTATGGGCTCATGGACTTTAATAGAGTGTTCCATTTTGTGGATGTGAATTTGCCTATTGTGATATGAATTTAAGAAAAATCAAACTTATATATTCTTTTTAATAAGATTTGATTGTCTATGTGATCTTTGTCTAGTAAATTAACAAGGTTTGGTGATTGTTATGGAAATAAACTCTTTGTAATTAATATTACATCAATTATTTAATTTTTATTTTGTTTTCTAAATATTGATGAAGGCATGTTATATGAAAAATCCTAAATGGTATTAAATTTGTTCATTAGCTGTATCATTTGGCGAGTAGTGGAAATTATTCATAATTGACATAGATTATGGAGAGCCATCCCTAAAAGGTATTTATATTTAATCAATGTATGGTTTTAAGAGAGAAATAGTTGAGTTTTAAGTTCACTATCATAGTTTTTAAGCTAAAATCCCATCTTTGTATTTTTTTTTATTATTTAATTTAAATAAAAGTAAACATTATATCAATGTTGATGCAGACTAAATCTTGTTAGATTTTTAAATTAGCTGCACCTACTTCTTTTGGGTTTACTACGGTTAGGACAAATCTCCTCTATAGGCACCTCATAAAACCCTCCAAACAACATAATACCATTTAAGATAACTACTGTAATAATAATCATTTAAGCATAAATTAATCTTCCATTATAAATCAACATTAGGCGAGAGATAGTAGCTCTATGGAAGCTAACTAATTGCCACTGTGAAAGCTTTCATTGATGTGAGGAGAGCAACTACCTTGATGTTTCCATATGTCACATATAGTGCCCCAGCTTGGGATTAACCCCTAACATAGAAAAGCCACAATTTCATTATCAAAATATCTTCTAATTACTTTCTTCCATTAAAATACTTCTCTCTCTCTCTCTCTCTCTCTCTTTCTATTGCTCATCATCTTCTTCTTACATTATTTCTTAAACTCCAAGTGACTGATATGATCATTAGAGGTCCTTTGTTAAGCTTTACAAGCTTGGCCTTTTAACTCAATTCTTCCTTTTGCTGCATGCTTGAAACCTAAACCCTTCTCTCTATCCTAGTGAAGATCTCATGATAAATCAAATGGTGTTGTCTATGGAAATCATGTTCATTCTTTCATGTTCTCCCCTTTCTCTTCTTTCTTTGATAGATAATAATATAAACAATTTCTATCTTCTTTTTTCATTAGTGTGTTTGAGTTAATCTTAGCATTCCTCTTAACTAAAACCTTTTTTTTTTTCCTTAAAACCCTACCTTGACTAACTAAGAAACCACGTCATGTCTCACTCTTAAGATAGAAAATCTTATCAAGATCCATTTTTTAACCCTTACAGAGACATCACAAGATCCTAACTCTCTTAGAGCTTTTATATATGTACAGCAATATATACTAGAAAGTAGTTCAGTTGTATAAGGAAAAGGACTCAAAATATAGCATATATACATGAGATATTAGTTACATATAACTGATAGATAATGGTTCAATAGGATATACTTATCAATTGTAAAGTCTAACTACACAAATTTCTAGTGATACACAAATCTTGTTAAGACTTTAATTACTATAGACAATACCCTATTATTGCAAAGTTTGACTACCCAAGCTGCTAAGGCTATACAAGTCTTATTAAGCCTTTAACTAGTATAGGCAATACCTTACTATTGCAAAGTCTGATTACCTAAATCGCTAGTGCTTTACAAATCTTTTTAAGCCTTCAACAACAATAATAACAAAGCCAAATTGTCTAAATGTTGTAGACAATAAAATCCTAAGGTCCTCTCCTACTACCAATAAATTATTCCCTAGAAACCCCTAGGCCCAACATAAGGATGAAATCGAACACCTTGCTCCATTACAGAGAGTTGGAGTGAGCTCATAAGTGGAGAGACAAATTGATATTAGGACCCCCTATGGTGGAGATAAACACGAGGTCACAGAGTCTTCTCACATAAAGAGTGAGGTTTAAGCATCATAGGATCGTAGGTCACTATATGAAAGGGAGAGCTGGGGGTAAAGTGAAGCCAAATAAATGAGCCTTTTATGAGGAGAAGCAAAAATAGAGTTGTCACAAGCCTCAAGTTGGTTTGATAGGACAAGGTGGAGACAAAGCAAAATTAAGGATCCATCACCTTTTTAGATGTAATGCTAATTCATTACAGAATTAAACTCAGCCTTATCTAAGGATATCAAAGATTGTATGACACTATAAAAGTTTGAAGTGTCAATAATGAAGAAATTTGATGATAACTCTACTTGTAAAGATTACACATCATGGATTACAAGATTGCCATCTAGCTCCAAACTTCAAAAGGTGCTTCCTTAAGTAGCTTTCTGCAAGTTGCTAAAAGTAAAGGCTACCTAGTGCTTTAATGATCTACATATAGATAGAATAAATTACTTTCCTAAGCTAGCTAAGTTATTCATAAAGAGTTTTGTCTCTAACATGCCAATAGTTGGCAAGACACAAAATTTTAGAAATAATAACTCGATGAAAGTGTGATCACTCAGAGATTATGTGGCTAGATTCATTAAAGAAGCCCTAAAGATTCCTAACTTTGACCACACCAGAGCGATTGAAAAAATAAAAAATAGGACCACTAACAAAGACTAATCCAATGCTTTATATAAACACTCTAATTCTACTCTTCATGAAGCATCGAATAGGGAAGACTAGTACATCAAAAAAGACAACCTTTGCACTTAATCAATTTGCTAAGAGGAACAAAAGATAGAATGTGGAGGAACAAAATGTTGGGAAGAGTAAGTTGAAGACTCACTATCAAGACTCAATTTTTAAGCTGTGATGGTCCTAGGGTATAATGAGACATAAAGTCACATAAACTTGTAGAACCTTGTTTAACATATTATTATTTATCATTTACCATATTGAAACTTATTCCAAGATTGGAACCTATTTTACTTTTCTTATTTCTAGTTACCTTTTTTTATTTATTCCATATGTTACCCATTGTTGATTATTTATGTTACCTTTTTTTATTCCATATATTACCTTTTTTTTTTTATTTATTCCATATGTTAGCAATCATAATTATCCTATTTTAACTTCCTATTTTATACTTCATATTGTCATTCATATATCCATTTATAAAGTACTTAAATATAATAAAAATTACAGTACAGTTTACAATACATTAAATCTGGTAACATATTAATACTAAACATTGGGCTACCATGGAGCTCTAACATATAGATCTTTAGAGTTACAAATCTAAAATCCAAAACACCAAAATTAGTAGAGCAATTTCCGAGCGAAAGATCGAGGCTTGGTATTTACCTTCTTAACTTGTCATCCTAACCTAGAAAATTTAAATAATTAAGGAATGAGAGAAACTAAGTGAGTATATAATAACATAATACAAGATATACTCATAGGTGGTTAACAAAGTGGACTCACTATAACAATAAACTGACGTTAATCAAAATTGTCAATTTGGGATAGATCCCTCGTTTATAATAGGAACAATATATTTCACAAAAATTAATAATTTTTTTTTGGAAGCAGTATGCCTCTTATATATAATTACAAGAGTAGCAGCTATTACCTTGCTCACTTACATATGTCACATTATGCAAGACAGATCATATCATATAGTTAGGATTTCCCTTCCTAACAAGGGTTTGGTACTCATGCCTAACCTGTAAGCTTATACCAAGTGCACAAGATCTGATGTATTACCTCCACATCAAAAGGGATTTTTGCTTAGTGCAGGTATCATTAGAAAAGCACAAATGTAATTCACGATAGGAATTCAATGGGAAATATGACAATGTATGGATGGGGTCTTACCATTCGTCATAATATAAAATCAATGATAATTTTCTCACAATGGCTGAATGCCATAAAAGGAACAATGTATACAATGGTTATATAATCAATGAGATGATTTATGCTGGATATATAATTATGGTACATTTTAAGGAAGATAGTTCATACAAAGGTTGTTCATAATCATGGCATATGTTATATTATGATATTAAGTACTCACTGAGCTTTGTCTCATTACTTATTTGTTTAAATTTTTTATGTCAAGATGATAAGTTAACAAGGTGAATCAAGCCTTGATATTCTGCTTGGAAATTGCTTTGCTAATGTTGGTGTTTTGAATTTTGGAATTATAACTCTAAAGATCTATATTTTAAAGCCCCATGGTAGTCAAAGGTTTAATATTAATATGTTACTAGATTTAATTTATTGTAAACTATATTGTAATTTTTATTATGTTTAAGTACTTAAGTAATAGATATATGAATGATGATATAAGATATAAAATAGGAAGTTAAAATAAGAAATAGTAATAATCAACAATTAGTAACATATGGAATAAATAAAAAACATAACTAGAAATAAGAAAAGTAAAATAGGATTCAATCTTCGAATGAGTTTCAATATGGTAAATGATAAATAACAATATTTTAAATGGGATTCTACAAGTTTGGATGAATTTACATCTCCCTATGCCCTAGGATTGTCAAAGCCTAAAAACTGAGTCATGACAGAGTTGGTATCAAAGTTAAAGGTTTAGGTCTCACCTAAACTTATAACTTTTATGGGTTATAGGTTAAACCATGGAGCATAGGATTCCTTGTCATTATTGGATTATGTTGTTAAGTTAGATTTGCATTGACATTACATATATTAGGTTATTATTCATCCTTTGCGATTTATGTGTGTGTTATTGTTAAATCAAAGGATTGTTTGTTTTATGCTTATTATAACTATAATTTGTAGATGCTGTAAATACATAACCCTGTTATTGAGAGAGAAGTGTTAGATGCTGCCTTGACAGCACTGCTATAATAAGAGGAAACCAATCTAGAGAAGGATCCCGATCCAATCTGGGTGTTAAGAATGGGAGTTAAATATGAAGAAGCAATGAGATAACTTCATATTTTGCTAGCAGAAGTGCAAGGGTTAAGAAGAATGGTTAGGGATGTGAAATAGGAATTAGTTAAGGTTAGCCAAATGTATCAGAATCTAGGAGCAGGAAATATTCCATGTCTTTGAGATTTGATGTCAAAATTTTTTGAGCATATATGTGTAACCTATGGTAGAGTTGACCACTTAGAGGAGAGATATTCCATTAGGAGACATATATTAACCCCTTCCCTATTATCTATAGCCCGTAAAAATGTGGGCCTCAGAGAGAGTGAAGCTAGTAATAATAAAAGGGGTTCTAGGAACTAGTGAGAATGGATTATGGATAGATAGGCTTTGACTAGAATTTTGTGTAGTGGATGTTTTGTATGCAGATATAGTAAGTAGTTTAAATATGGGAATGACTGATAAAGCACTATAGTTCTTTTGTATATATGCAATATGTGGTTATTGTATAAAAGTTAAAATGAATAATATATTTACTATAGTGTTTACATGTTATAATGGTTTTGCTCTGTGAATTATATGAAACTGCCATATGATATATATGATCTATGAAATGAGATAAGTAATAATATAGGGTGGTAACTAGTGTGACTATAAAATGAATAAAATATTTTAATACTAAGGACATGTCATATGAATTGAATGAATGGTGTCATTTAATTTATAACTTAGATGCTAACTTGTAGAATAAAACATCGAGAGAGGCAAGAATCTCAATAAGCTGAAAGCATTACTCCAAATGCAGCATCTAATATTGCATCTATCTAGGATAATAAAGAGGGTCATCCCGATTGAGATAGCAAACTATATGTAATAGAGAATAAGGATTGCCAATGTATATGAAAGCATTGACATAAGAAAATCAAGAGCTAAGGTAATAACTTGCAGAGTTAAGATGAATATAAGAGATGCCTTCATGGCCACCACCACTTATAGCTCCATTGGCACCAAGAGTTAAGGACATCCCTTTATTTCAATCCACAGTACCACATCGAGTGAGGAGAAGGATGTTACTTGAGGAGTGGGTTACAGTGAATGAATTTAAGAAAATGAAAGCCCTTGAGTTTAAAGGAGAAGAAAGGAAGAACCCTAAGAATTTTTAGACAAACTCGATAAAATGGCACAAAGGCAGACGTGCTCTAATGAAAAGCTAATTGAATTGGTGGGTTTATAGCTTAAGAAGGAAACATTGAAATAGTTTCAGATGGAAATCAAGGATCAAATGTATGGAGATGATCCTCCCACACAGGTTGAGTTTGAATAGAAGCTAATGGTTAAGTTTTTAATAGAGAGAGAAAAGCAAAATCATGCTCTTTAATTTAAGCAATTGAAGCAAAAACCTGGGAGGTCTATGTCTGAATATGCTCAAGAATTTAAAAGACTAAGCAAATATGCCACCCCTATTGTACCCACTGAAGCTAGTAGCATTGGTTAATTTTGACTAGGGTTGATTACTTTGCTATACAATGTTTGGATAGCTATTGATTTTTCCACTATGGCCAAAGTAATTAATAAAGCTTGATTATAGATGTAAGATATAAGGTTGAAAGAGTTGAATAAGCAAAAGGAGAGTAGAAACATAAAAGTAAGAGCAAGGGGAAAAACAGCCAACAATGGGGAAGTTACATCTAAATTAAGGTTCCAAAGCAGACTTTTACAACTACCACTCCATACCAATCATAAGTAGGTAGACAAAGTCAAGTTTAGACTGGTAGTGTTTCAGTAGCCTCAGCCCTAGGTAAAGTAAGTACTTATTGAACTAAATAATAAAGCCAAACTATTCCCACTTGCATCACTTGTAAATGACATCATCGAGGAGCCTAGAGGAGAGCCACAAGAGCATGTTTGCGATGTAGTCAAATGGGAAATTTTATCAAGAAGTGTCCAATGACAATTAATTAGAAGGCAACTATAGTGGCATTGCAGCCAACTATTGAAATGAATTAAACTAAAAATCATGGATATGGAGGATTAGGCCGATGTGCAGGACAATCTTTGAGTACTATGTAAGCTATAGAGGGCAAAAGAAGATGAAAGTTATATGCTTTTATATGCTTTCAATCAGCAAGAGGCTTGTACTTTCAACACTATTGTCACAGGTACAATTTTTATTCATCTTGCTAAACCAAGATCTTTGTTTGATTTTAGTGTGACAAATTCATTTGTTTCACCCTATTTTACAAAGAAACTAAGAAGAAACTGTGAGGCCTCGCCCGAGCACCGGTCCGATCCGCAGAAGGATCGAAATGCTCTTCGGGAGAAACTCCACGATTGGAACTCACTGTGAGTTTAGAAAATTGATTTTTGTAGTTTGACAGTTGAAAAGTGAGTCACCACTTTAATTTATTTATTTTAATTGGGAAAATTAAAGAAAACCCAACATGATTGACTCCAAAATTTGATTTATTCCAATGGAAAATGCACCAATCCGCGAGTGACCAAGGAGGGTTTGGGGATCAGGTTTTGGTAATTACACAATTAAGAAAATGTTATTTTCTTTAGTTTGGCTAAAAATGCAAAATAACTCTTAAAAAATGAATTTTTGTGTATGCATGAACAAGAATATAATGATGAATGAACAGATATATATATATATATATATATATATATATATATATATATATATATATATATATATATATATATATATATATATATATATATATATATATATGATGTGATGGAATGATAATAATAAATAAATAGGCAAGATAAATCCTACTTAATAATTACAATATCAAAACAAATGAAATAAAATGGATCTTTCCTCTAGCCCTTATGGATACTAGGAAAAGCACACATTCCCCAAAATAAACTAAAAATAAAATCACAAATAAAGGATTAATACAAATAAAATCAAAGCAAAAAAAAAAAAAAAAAGAAAACAATATTGATAAAAAGATTTTGGAGTTGATGCCCTTCAGAATGGCAGCATGCGTATCCTATTGAATAGGAATCAAACCTCACGCAGTTCTCCCTTCTTGCGAAGGAGGGGTTTTAGAAATGTGTTGGTTTGCTTATTAACTTAATTCTAATTCTTAAATTAATAAGTTTTTAGATCTTTTCAATTTTAGACCTAAAGAGAATTCTAAATTTGAATTTAAAATTTTAAAATAGGAAAGGGATTATACCTTTGCTTTTCTTGGCTTTCGAATGAATGGAATGATTTTTGCTCCGGATCTTAACTCCACCTTGAATTCAAAAAAAGCTTGGAATCTGGATCTAGAAGCAATAAGTGAGTGAGTATAAGAATAAATTTATGCTTTGAAATATGTCTCAACTGCTCTGAAATCTCTTGAATTGCTTTGGAATGCCTTGGAAGTTATGTCAAATGAGGCTAGAGGAAGCTCCTATTTATAGAGCTGCCAGAGGAGGATCCGGTGGTACGGACGGCAGCGTTGGTGCAGCACTGACGGCATGGGCTACACGGCCGACGCACCGGCTATTCTGGCATGCCGCCTGACCGCCGGCCTCAACTTGGTGCTACACACAGCGGCACAGTAGGAACACTGGTGGCACAAAATGCGTGCTGCCTTCTGGGCGACACGGCAAATGTGCCTCCCAGACAACAGTGCGCCACTTCGTGCGGTCTGACCTGTTTTCGTCCATTTTGGGCCCATTTCAGTTTCGATTCGAGCTTGGTTTGATCCTATAGGTTCGTAACTGAAAGACGGTCGACTGGAGGTGAAAGATTCAGGAAATTTATTTTTTTAACGGGGCGCTGCCCCCTTGACCCCTACCCGCTAACCGACTAGCAGGATTGCCGTATGCGTAACGTCCTATTCTTAGTAGGTGTCAAGCTATAGCCAAATCAGGAGGTGCAAATTTGAGGGTTCACAGAAATAAGCAATATGCATGAATCTTTAGTTATAGCCACACCTTTAGAGGAAACTATAACAGGAGATCAAGTTTATAAAAAATGCATTGTAGAGATTGAGAGTAAGAAATTCCATATAAACTTAATTAGAGTTTTTAGAATTTGATGTCATATTAGGAATATATTGATCATCCATGCACAATGCTTATATAGATTGTAAAGGAAAAAGAATAAATATTTAAGAGGAGAATGGATAGGAATTCAAATTTCAAAGTGATAGAAGTGACCTTCCTATGAACTTCATTTTAACTATTAGAGTAAAAAGGCTATTAAGGAAGGATTACCAAGCATATTTCACACATGTAGTGGATACTATATGTAACAACTCATACCCGCCCTATGAGTTTTCATGACCAATTTGCTTGACATAGAATTATTAAAACTAAGTGTGCGCTTTTATGAGAATCTATGGGTTATGTGATTTATGAGTATGTGGCATATTAAATTAATTTTAATATGCCTAGTATGAGTTATTATTATGAAATAAATAATTTATATGAAGTGCATTATGCAATGATTTATATGAACTACATTAGCATAGAATAATTTATTTTATATGAAATGTATTTTCATGCAAAAAGATGATTTTTAAGAGTAAAATAATTTTATGGGCATTTTTAAAAATATTTTTAAATAAATATTTTTGGGGGGAATTTTAATGAAAATAATAGGAAAAATATTTTATTTTTAATTACCTATAATCAGCCTAAAATTAATTAAAAATCCCAAATACCCAAAAGCCCACTACACTAAAACACTCCTAACCTAGCTTGTTAAGGGTAAACTTAGAAATTGCACCCCAAATCCTAGTATTTAAAGTAAAATTCGGCCAGCCCTTCATTCCAACAGCGACCATTCTATTATTTCATGATTTTGGCAAAAAAATTCTCTTAAAAATAATCTCTATACCAAAATTCACAAAATACTTTCAAACTTTGATATTTCGCAACCACTTCATAAGTTTTTCCTTTCCTTTCAATTTGCTATTTGATTTTTATGAAACTAATTATGGAAAAATTATTTTGAACTAAAATTTTACTAATAAAATTCAGGCTAGGTGACTTCTTGAGAGAAAAATTAAATTTTCTACCGAAAGCACCAACCTCTCTACGCGATTTCTCCAAAGGTGATTCCTACAACTCAAAATTGAAATTTTCATGCATAAAAACTACCAAGGGGGGAAATTTCTGTATAATTGTTTTTTAAATGGATTTTTGATGTGTTTAGATGAAAAATATTGAATTAAAACATATTTCTACATATTACTGTAATGACCGAAAAGTTTTAGAAAATAAGGAAATTCAAGGTTTTCATACTAGAACTTAAAATTCAAGGAAATTGAAGATTTCATGTGTATATGGCTGCCAAATTGAGTATGATGGAGTTCTAAACTAATATTTGTTTTTTTTGGATGAAAAATAATGATTTAAATCATGTGTTTACATATTATTATAATGAACAGAAAGCGCGGAAAGCTTGAAAACCCATGATTTTTTATCTAAACCCTAAACTTGGAATTTTTATGCATAAGCTTAGTCTATGGCTACCGATTTGTATATATTCATGTTTTAAAATGATTTTTGTTATGATTGAATGAATAATAATGGTTTAAACCACATGTATACATATTGCTGTAATGACCGAAAAGTACCAGAAACAAGAAAACTCATGGTTTTTCATCCTAAAATCTAATGTTGGGAATTTTCATGCATATGGAATTATATATGGGTTGAATCCTACATGTATATATTCTAAAAAGGTTTTTATTATGTCTACATGAAAAATCTTGGTTCAAACCATGTTTCTGCATATTACTGTAATAGATGAAAAGTGCGAAAAGTAAGAAAATTTAAGTTTTCTCTTTAATGGGGCATTCGGCCTACAATGGAATTTTTATCCCAATGTCTATAAATTTTATGAGATGCATTTTTTTATTATTGACATGTATGTGTGAATGATAAATGGTCAAATTGCATGTTGATTAAAGGAATGACCCTAGACAAGCCTAGAGGCAATTTGGTATACTTAAGGTATCTTAACCTTATGTGGTGATTAATATGTGAATGTGATTGATAATATGGAAGTAGGTTGTATGATGAGTTAATAATGAATTAATGATCTTGAATCTATGAAGAGATTCATTGAAGGAATTGGTCATAAGAGATAAGCATGATACTTGAAAGGTTATTTGTTAAGTTGACATATATGGAAGTGTTAAGTGTACTAAGATAATTATTAAAGTGAATTTATATTAAGGTAATGATATTGTGTTGATTGGCATTATTGTAATTTTTTTCATATGGGCCTATGAAGGCTAAGTGTACAAGGCTTTTAAAGTCAATATCTGATATGCAAGTGATGAGTGCACTTTTATGTGTAACTCTAAGTGTATATGAATGTTATATGTCCATGGGGTAGTTATGGGATAGGATAGCATCATGATTAAATAAATAATAATTATTTAATTCAATATTATGTTAAAGCTTAAGGATTTTTAGATGTTCAAAAAGGGCTACGTTTACTAGGAGCGAAGGAACCACAAGGTGAGTAAAAACTGTGTTCATGTTACAAGTGTGAGTACACATTATGTTTCAACTTACAAGTGCAAGCTATCATGTTTTGTGAAACTTTGATATCTTGAAACCCAAGTTCTTTTTTATTTTAATGATTTCTTTGTAAGCTTGTGTTGCCAAAGGATAATTGGTCTAAAATCATTTTTGATTATCCAATGATAATGCCTATGTGATTATTGCCCTAACTTATATTTTTTTGGAACTGCATTGTTTTTCATCTTTTGTTAAATAAGCTAAACTTCTATGGCTATTATGTTATATGTGATTGTATTCTTTAATACTACTGTTACCTTTATATGTTTTGAATTATGTTATGAGTTATGTGTGAACATGGCAATAGCCTTCACTTTATATGTTATGAGTTATGTATGGACAAGGCAGCCGCCTTCACTCTATATTATGTTACAAGTGCACAAGGCAGTAGCCTTCACTTTATATTATGTTATGAGTAGACAAGGTAGTAGCTTTCACTCTATATTATGTTACGAGTGGATATAGCAGCAACTTTCACTCTATATTATGTTATGAGTGGACAAGGCAGCAACCTCCACTCTATATGTGTTATCAATTATAAGCTAATTTTTTATAAACCTTGTTAAATTGCAAGCCATGAACTGTGAATCATAAAATTTGAACAATGAGCTATCAAATCTTCTAAGGGATATGTGTTATTGTATAAGTCATATTGTTTACTTATTGAGATTATCTATCTCACTTCTTTTTCCTTGTGTGGTTCCAAGTAAGCATTATAAGGAGGTAAGGTGATCACTCAAGCTACTTACTCCACTTGGGAAATTCCCTTGTCAAAGTTATAATAATATCATGTTATGATGAGTCCTTAGATGCTTTAAGAGTTGTTATGGAAACTTTACTTTAGGATATTATGTTGGAGAATTTACTTAGAGTCTTATTCTTGTTTTCTTATAAATCATAATAAAGTATATTTTTAGCTTCCACAACATAAGGTTTTTCCTTTATAAAAGGTTTTATTAAGTTAATTTATGAGGTTCGGCATGATCTTAGGTAATTTTTGCATATGTATGAGTGGGCTCTATGGGTATGGGTGACCTTATGTCTTCCCATGTTATAGGACCATCATGTCTCCGAAATTGGGATGTGACACTATAAAAGTAGTTAACAATGCTAAAAAAAACCTATAATTAAGTAATTTCTGGATGTCTTTCCTAAAGATTTGTTGGGAATGCTGCCAGATAGGGAATTGAGTTTACAATTGAGCTCGTACCTAGAACTCAACCAATATCAAAACCACCCTATGGAATGGTGCCTTCTAAATTAAAAGAATTAAAGGTTCAACTACAAGATTTACTTGATAAGGGCTTTATTAGACTAAGTAGTTCTTTGTAAAATGCTTTGATCCTATTTGTCAAAAGGAAAGACAGGTCCCTTAGATTGTGTATTAACTATAGACAACTAAATAAATTTATATTGAAGAATAAGTATCCTTTGCCAAGTATCTAATTTGATAAGTTATAAAAAGCTAGCTATTTTTTGAAAATTGACCTATGGTCGGGTTATCACCAACTCAAAATCTGAAAAAAAGACATCTATAAGATTGCTTTTACAATAAGATGATGTACTACCATTTTGTTTAATTAATGCACTGCGACTTTCATGGATTTAATAAATTGAGTGTTGAAATTGTTCTTGAACAAATTTGTACTCGTGTTCATTGATGATATCCTAGCCTATTCAAAGAGTAAGTAGGAACACCAAGAACATTTGAGAACAATGTTACAAACCCTAAGAGAGCATAAGCTTTATGCTAAATTATCTAAATGTGACTTTTGGCTGAAGCAAGTATATTTTCTTAGTCATGTGGTGAGTAAAGAAGGAATTAAAGTGGACCCTAAGATAGTAGAAGCAGTAGCGAATTAGCCTCAACCCATAACTGTTATCAAAGTGAGAAGTTTCTTAGTCATGGCAGGCTACTATCATAGATTCGTAAAGGATTACTCGAAAATAGAGCACTGTTGATGAGACTTACAAGAAAGCAAGTTATATATAAGTGGGACAAAACTTGCGAGGAGAGTTTCCAAAAGCTTAATGATTGCTTGATTTTCTCCATTATTGGCACTGCCTGAAGGGAATAAAGCTTGTGCCATATATTATGATACCTCTAAAATCAGTTTGGGGTGTGTGCTATTGCAAAATGGGAAAGTTATTGCATACATGTCTAGGTAACTAAAATGGCATGAAATGAACTACCACACTCATTACCTAGAAATGGCATAAGGTGTCCTTACTTTAAAGATATAGAGACACTACTTATATGGAGAGTAATGTGAAATTTACACTGACCATAAAAAGCCTTAAATATATTTTAAAGCAAAGAGATTTGAACTTATGGCAACAAAGGTGGGTAGAATTGTTAATGGATTGTGACTGCCAGATACTTTACCATCCTAGTAAAGCCAATGTTATAGCTAACGCCCTGAGTAGAAAGTCAATGAGTGGCCTTTCACATATAGCACCACAAAGGAGATCTGTAGTAAAAGAGTTGAAGGAAATGTTTAATAAAGGTTTACAATTAAAATTGAGTGATTCACTCGTATTACTTGCTAACTTTCAAGTAACGCTAAAATTCATTTACGAGATAAAAGCCTTTCAGAACCAAGATGCCTTTCAGAACCAAGATCCTCAATTAGTAAAGACTAAAGAACACATGGAAAAGAACAAGCTCCAGAGTTTAAAATAAAGAATGATGTTCTCAAATGTGGCAATCGGTTATATGTTCCCAATATGGAAGGGTTGAGAGAAAGAATTCTAAAAGAAGCGGATCATGCTCCTTATAGCATATATCTAGATGCTATAAAGATGTACCATGATGTGAAAAGCACTTATCAGTTACTTGGATTGAAGAAGGACATGGCAAATTTGATAGCTTCATGCCTCATTAATTAATAAGTGAAATTCAAACACCAAAGACTTTCTAGATTACTTTAGGAAATAAGATTGTAAGAATGGAAATGGGAATGTGTTATAATGGATTTTATAGTGGGTTTGTCCAAGACAAAAATCAACACACCTCATCGAAGTGAAAGCCATTTATTCTACAATTCAATATGCTCAAATCTATATCAATGAAATTGTGAGATTACATAGAGTTCCACTTTCCATTATTTTAGACAAATGAACTCAATTTACATTAAGGTTCTAGCAAAATTTACAAGAGGCTTACATACACAGCTTGATTTTAACATGGTCTTTCATCCGCAAATGGATGGACAATTTGAAAGAATTATACAGACACTAGAGGATATGCTTTGTATATGTGTTATGGATTTTGAGGGTAGCTAGGACAAGAACCTCCACTTAGTGTATTTGTGTACAATAATAACTACCATTTCTCTATAGGAATGGCATCCTATGGAGCACTGTATGGCAGAAAATGATAATATTTGATCTATTGGACTAAAGTAGGCAAAAAATTCCTTGAAGCTTGGAACGTGGTTAAATAAGCTATTCAAAAGATAAAGATTATTCAGGAAAGACTAAAGATTGCCTTTAGTCGCTAGAAAAGTTATACCGATCCAAAAAAGAAGCAAGTCTAATTTGATGTGTAATTTGCAGATTTTAGTTTTATTTTAATTTTTAGTATTTTGTTTTGCATATTCTTTTGAGTTCTTATTTTCGTTTTTCTTTATTTATTTATACTTTATTTTTTGTTTTGTTTTATTTTATTTTTATTCAGGTATAGAACATAAGAATTTGGTTAATGGATCATTATAATTATTCATAGATATCACTAGAAGCTTATGAGGTAGCCTTAATCACATAACTGTGAGGCCTCGCCCGAGCACCGGTCCGATCCGCCGAGGAATCAAAATGCTCTTCAGGAGAAACTCCACGATTAGAAGTCACTGTGAGTTCAGAAAATTGATTTTTGTATTTTGAAGGTTGTGAAAGGGAGTCGCCACTTTAATTTACTTATTTTAATTGGGAAAATTAAAGAAAACCCAAATTGATTGACTCCAAAAATGATTTGATTTCATCCCAATGGAAAATACACTAATCCACGAGTGACCAATGAGGGCTCGGGGATCAGGTTTTCGTAATAACGCAATTAAGAAAATATATTTTCTTAGTTTGGCTAAAATTGCAAAATAACTCTTGAAAAAGGGATTTTTGTGTATGCATGAACAGGAATATAATGATACATGAAACATATATATAAGATGAAATGACAATTATGGATAAATAAGTAAAAGTAAATTTTACTTAATTATTGCATGGTCAAAACGAATAAAATAAGAGGATCTTTCCTCTAGCCCTTATGGGTACTAGGGAAAGCACACATTCCTTAACTACATTAAAGAAATGAAAAGTACAGATTTAGAAATAAATAATAAATATAAAAGGGAAAAATGTTATTAAAAATGAATTTGGAGTTGATGCCTTTTCAGAATGGCAGCTTGCGTATCCTATTGAATATGAATCAAACCCCATGCAGTTCTTCCTTCTTGCAAATGAGGGGTTCTGGAAAAAAGCATTGGTTTGTTTATTAATTTAATTCTGATTCTTAAATTAATAAATTTTAGATCTTTTCTATTTTAGACCTAAAGAGAATTCTAGATCTGAGTTTAGAATTTTGAAAATAGAAAGAAGATTACACCTTTGCTTTCCTTGATTTTCGAATGAATAGGACGAGCTTAACTCCAGATCTAAGCTCCACTTTGGATTTAGGATCTTGAAGTTTAACCTTAATAGCAAAAGGTTAGCAAAATAGCATAATAAAATGTATCAGAGAGAATTTTTTTCTTTTAAATTCCCCCCTCAAATGAGCTGGAAGGAGGCTCTATTTATAGAGCTGGTGAAGGGGGTGCCGGCGGTACGGACGGTGGCATTGGCACGTCGCCGGTGGCACTGGTGATGTGCCACCGGCGACGTGCCGGGCATCTAGGTGGCACTGCCGGCACCAATTCTATCCCGCCTATATGGCGACATGGAAGGTGTGCCCCCCAGAGCGGTGACATGGCAGGTGTGCCGCCCTGACGTGCCGTCTAGGGCAGCAATGCGCCTCTCATGCGCTAGCTGGCTAGTTCGACCTGTTTCCTGCTTTTTTGTCCATTTTTTATCCATTTCAGTTTTGATTCGAGCTTAATTTGATCTTGTGGGTTTATAACTAAAAGACGGTTGACTGGAGAAGGAAAGATTAAGGAAATTATTTTTCAACGGGGTGCTGCCCCGCACCCTGCAAGAGGCGCTGCCCCGTACCCTGTAAGGGGCGCTGTCGTATACGTAGTGCCCCTTGCCCACTAATCGGCTGCCGTATGCATAGTGCCCTATTCTTAGTAGGTGTCAAGCTGTAGCCAGATCAGGAGGTGCAAATTTGAGGGTTCACAATAACTAAAGAATCAAGTTGATGACTTAGCTTGTCAGGTTGCCATCTTGTGTAATTATAGTGAACAATGCCAATAAAGGAGCTGACATTTTTATCCTCACTCCTCTTTTAAGCACTATAATTCCAATTATTAGGAGAACCTCAATTTTGAGCGTCAAATTCAACCCTACCTCAAAAATTCTTATACTAAAAGTTTTTTTTGATTAATTTTAACCTTAACCATCTTCCCAACAATAATTTGATTTTCAAATAGCTATTGAAAGATTTTATGTTATGGGAGATGATAGGTTTTATGAACCCAAGGATGGAAACTTGATCTTATAAATTCAATTAATAGATTCATGGCTAAATGAAGGGTGGAACATGATCTTGAAATCCAACATTTAGAAACTCCCCTAATTGGTAATGAACTTATCAGTTGTGATGATGAAGAGGTTGAGCAGCTCCAACTTGAGGAATTACTAAAATAAGGAGGAATTCACATACCCCAAACACCATTACTTGAAATGCCAACCACAAATAAGTTTACACTATTGTGGAATCCTTAATTTTGTACTCTTATGATTCTGCCGCAGCTTGACACCTAATAAGATTAGTGTGCGATATGGAGCTAGTATGGCAGTCCCATAGAAATGAGCTTAAATCTTATAAGAAACATGCTAAAATGGGCCAAAACAAGATAGAATCGGGTCAAATCAAGATCTGGCATAAATAGGGCCTAACAACACCACTTGGGTGCAGCTAGACTGAGTGGCACCATCCACCGGCTAATACCACATTAGTGTCGTTCATGCCACTAGCTCACTGCCCATACAACCAGCCCTCTAAAATTTCCCTATTTACCCCCATACCTTACCCTATAAATATAAGTCCATCCCCAGTCATTTGACACATAGTTTCATATACAAAAAAAATCCAATATTTCTATTAGTATTAAGCCAAAAGTTCTATCAATTTTCAAAACCAAAAATCTCTTTTCATTAATTTCAAATCAAATTTCAAAGTTTAATTCTTATTTTCAATTATTATCTCTTTGTTTCTCTTTTTTGTTTAATTCTTTTGGTGCAAAGTTCATCGTGTGAGATCCCAACCAAGGTGGAGCTTAGATCTAATCAAGGCTTGCCCCATTCAAATAAAGAAAGCATAAAACTAAGGTATAATTCTTTCTTTTAAGATTTCTTAAATCAGATCTAGAATTCTCTCTTATATATTTGCCCTTAGGCCTAAAACTTAAAAGATCTAATCTTGTTAATTTTGAATTTTAATTTAATTAACAAATCAAATTAACCTTTTCTAAAACCTCTCCTTCTAAGAAAGAAAAACTGTGTGGGGTTTGATTCCTATTCAAAGGGACATGCTAGCCTTTTAGGCATCAACTCCAAAATATTTTTTAAAATAATTTTCCTTTTAACTTCATATATTTTTAATGAGATTATTTCTATTTTATTTTATTTTATTTTTTATGTATAATTGTATTGTTTCTTTTATGCTAATCTCTTTTTGATTTGTGGATTCTTGCAATTAGTTGATGAATGTGTGCTTTTCCTAGTACTAATAAAGGCTAGAGAAAAGATCATCTCATTTATTTATTTTTAATCCATTTTGGTTTGTAATAATTCTTAAGTAAATTTTGTTTTGTTTATCCCTTTATAACTGTCATGCATTGCACAGATATTATTGCTCAAGTATCATACTTATTTCTATTCATGAAATTTATTTTAAGTCATTTTGTATTAAATTTGCCAAATTAATTTTGTTAAAAATAAACTGAAAATCTAGTCCTAAAATCCTTTTTGGTTCCGAGGCTAGTGATTTTTTTTCTTTGTGATATTAATTAGAGTCAATTGGATTTTTCCCGTAATCTTTTTCCCAAATAAAAATAAAATTAAGGTGGCAGCTCTTCAAAATCAATCAATTTGATCCTGAGGGTTGCATAATGAGTTCAAACCCAAATAACCATTTCGATCTCTTTCAGCAGATTGGATCGGTGCTTGGGCAAGGCGTCACACATTGCCATCCTTCCTTAAGTGTTTATTTATTTAAAAGAGAGGTTGGAAGGGAAAGAATTGATAAAATAAGGATGAAGTTGAGATTTCAAGATTAAGGATCCAAATTGTTAAAATGGGTTCCTATATTTATTTTGTTGTTTTAATTATATCTTTCTAAGTTTTAATTTTACTAAGGTGGATGATAAAACCATGTTAAATTATTAATTTCTATTTTGTATTGATTATAAATATTTTGCAATTTAATGTTTATGATTTTGGCTTCATTTGATAATATCCTTTCATTAATTCTATCATGTACTTTTTTTTGTTAGGAAAATTATCTATACTTGGTTTTTATTGAAAGTAAAGTAATTTTCTTTTATTATTTGTTTTCCATTAAATTGTATACATATAATGCTTAAAATTACACTTTTGAAGTGAAGAAAAATATATTTGAAAATTTAATAAAATTGAGCTTAGTGATAAAATCAATAAAAGATAGAAAGATTAATTTCTAAACTATCTTCTGAAAATTAGAATCAATACATTATAAAAAATTATTAATTAAACATTGGTGAATTTTGAAACCTTGGTAATATTTTATATAAATTTTATTTCACAAGTTTAACCACTTTTAATTGTGTTATTTTGATACTTCTATTTTATATTTCTTTATTATTATCTGAAAAATTAGTTGGAACTAGGTTAGAATTAAATTAATGTGGTTTAATTAAGTTTTTCTATAATTCTTTTCATAGCACTTTCCATGGGAGCGATCCTATTACCACTTATCTACAAAATCAGTGATTCGTACACTTGCGAGTTTAAATAAAAGTTCATAACACACTCACGAGAAAATTTTTTTATTGTTAATTATGTGAATTAATTAAATCCTTTTATGCTTAAATGCTTTAAATTCCTATTGATTCTCATTGGCAATAAATTGTATTTGGTATTTTTGGCTATTTTTTTGGTTATGATTGGTAAATCTTGGGTTAATGAATGTGTTTTAATTTTTGTCATGACCCACTTATTATGTCATGATGGTCCTAGAGCATAGGGAGACATAAAGTCACCTAAACCTGCAGAACCCCATTTAACTATTTAACTTATAATCCTTTACCACTCATCAAGTAGGACCTTATTCCAAGATTGTAACCTGATTACCTTTCCTTGTTACCCATTACTTGCTTATCATTTCTTAGTTAACTTATAATACTATTAACAAACACAACTTCTAAAACTTCTAAAATTTCATTTCACATCATTAAGTAAATGTTCATTACTTCATACATTATTGTAATAGGAATTACAATACAATTCACAATACATGTAATCTCGATAACAGTTTAGTACTAAACCTTTGACTACCATGGAGCTCTAAAACAATGGTCTTCATAGTTGAGAACCACGACACTTGCAATTTGCAAAGCAAGTTCCAAGCGGAAGAATATCGCTTGGAATTTACCTTGCTAACTTATTAACCTTGCCTTAAAAATTTAAATAACTAAAGAATGAGACAAGGCTAAGTGAGTACATAATAATATAATATATATATCTATATGTGTGTGTGTGTGTGTGAGAGAGTGTGTGTGTGTGTGTGAGCATAAGGACCATTATTAGGGAGGGCTTTTTATAGCAATGGAGCAAATGTAATCAATGTTGTCATTAGGATTCAATTTCTCACTTGAGATGGAAATGATATCTTTAGCAGAAGTAATATTTTCTTGGAAACAAAATGCTTCCCACACATATAAATTTAAAAATGGCGGCCTAAGTCTTGCTCACTCACATGCATTACATTATGCAAGACTGATTAGGTCTTACAGTTAGGCATTTCCCCTTAACAGAGGTTAGGTACTCTTGCCCTACCCGCAAGCTTAAAACAAATGCACGAGGTCCAATGTGTTACCCCACATTAGAAGGGTATTTCTGCTTATCATTAGGCATTAATAGGAAAGTTCACATAAGGTTTATGATAAAGAACTAAAAGATTCACATTACGAGTTCAGCATGAAAGTTTCACAATAGTCCAATGTCATTAAGAGGGATCATACCAATTGGCTCATTGTTCAGTGGGCCATTTATGATCATCAAGGAATTGGAATATTTCAATGATTATGGTTTGAACAATAAAGGTTCAAAGCATATAGCACAAGTCATATTATATTATCAAATACTCACCTTGGACTCCTTTGCTCCTATTTACATTTAACTCTGATACTAGTAGTGCTCCTTGCACTCTTCGGTAATATCCTTATCCTTGTCTTTAAACTGTACACATTTGCATTTCAATTATACATCAATCACTTTCTTGTTATAACATTTGTTTAATTTAGGTTAACTTGTTAACATTTTTATCTTGTTCATTAAAGCACAACTTATCACTTTTAAGGTCAAGATATACTATACATGTACTTGTTACTAATTTTAACACATTCATGAATTGCTCTCCAAATGGCCAAAGCTATTCATTTAAGGAAGGATAATTCCTTTCCTCTCAATTCACATTTCAACTTTGAGTATCAATTTAGACAATTTCTAATATTCAATGGAATTAATTCTACTTCTACCATCAAATTCTATAAACAAACCTTAGTTCATTAACTTTGGGGAAAATTACTTGTATCAATTGAATTTCAAAATTAATATTATACAAATCATGTTATACCATTCTTAGGTTTAATTTTCCCTTCAACTTCATGAATTGAAGTTAAATTCTCAAAAACCCCAATTTTTCCACAAACCCTAGAATTTGGGGAAAACTATTAATTCCTCATCCAATCTTCAAATTGATCATGGAATTATGAAATTAGCTTAACGTAAAACCTATATGATCATTTAATTGCCAATATCTAGCATTAGAACATCAATTTCCCTTTTAGACTAAATTCACGCTACT
Organism: Reutealis trisperma; assembly: GCA_947687605.1. Classification (NCBI taxonomy): domain Eukaryota; kingdom Viridiplantae; phylum Streptophyta; class Magnoliopsida; order Malpighiales; family Euphorbiaceae; genus Reutealis; species Reutealis trisperma. The sequence goes on along the minus strand of CANTUT010000514.1, from coordinate 76,313 downwards.
AAGACTTTCAAGTCTTGAATCAAGCTTTCCTAATTCTTTTTAACACTTCTAAATCATTGTTCTTCATCTAAAATAACTATAGATGTATCCAATTAGAATTTAGAATACTTCCTTAATCATTCACTATTATGGCTAAATGTCTCCTTATGGTATAAGAAGGATTTTATGCAACTAAAATACTAAAATCAACTTTAGAACATAGAAAAGATAAGATGAACATAATTTCTCACCTTGATTAGCTTTGATTTCATAAGGTTCTTATTGCAAGTGGTGTAGAGAGAGAGCTTTTTTTATCATGATGGAACTTTGGTGTAGAGGTAGGAAAATGATGTTCACAACATAAAATTTGCATATATATGTGTGTGTGTGTGTGTGTGTGTGTGTGTGTGTGTGTGTGTGTGTGTATGATGGGTTAGATGGTGAAGATTTAATCAAACTTGATCCAATGGCTAAGATTTAATCTTGATGGATGGCTATGATTTGATCAAGCTGGATGGTTAGGATTTTCTCTTTAATTATGGTGCTCATCATATGGTTTTGGAAGTAGCAAAATGAATGTAGACTAAGGTGTGGATGAAAAGAGAATTCAAGTTGGAAAAGGAATTGACTTAGTAAAAAATGGTGGCTAGCTTTCCCAACATCAAACTCAACATTGGTTAACTATTCTTTACTTAGTTAAAGCTTAGGTTTATCCATTTATGGGCCTTATTGGTAGACCATTTAATGGGCTTGGGCTTTTGAGTCCAAAAGCCCATTAGCAAACCTTTATATACATGTTTCAAGCTCAGTACTTAATACATTTTCCATTTCCTTTCTTTCACTTTAATATACATAATTCTACCTTCAAATATCACTACATATTCTAGACGTTGCTAGATAAATCTTGTTCACTCCATTGTACACATTTTCTAGCCTTTCATTAGCATTATTCAAGTATGTAAGTCATATAGACTCACTTGGTCAAACCAAGTTTGACTTTCTTTATACCATTGTAACTTTGATTGAAATCAACTTTTCATATCATATTATTATCTTCTAATGATTTAGGAGATGCTATGCCCATCACTAACACTTTAGATTCACATTTTAAATAAATTATTAACATAGCCACATTAAATCAAACTCAGTTTGACTCTCATTTAATCATAAAAGTGCTTATCAAAATCAATTACATTCTTCACTCATTGTCACATTTTCCATTTAGGGTTTGCTTTTTATGATGTTCTTATGATTCTTGATGTGCTAGGGAGGCCATGAACATTATGATGCATCCATTGCTAACTATAATAGGTTAGGAAAACCTTGGATATTACATTTTTTTTTAATTTCTTTATAAGTATGATCTTTATGTGAGAATTTTTGGACTATGCATCCTTGCTCATAAATATTCTTGATTTTAGGAATACTTAGGATTATATGAGAGTAATGAATATTTTCATAAGATTGAAGGTGACCAATGGGATTATGAAAACTAAAGAATAAAGATGTCGGGTATTTGCTTGGGGATAAGCAAAGGTTTAAGTGTGAGGGAATTTAATGTGTGCATATACAATTAATATTATTAAGTGGTTTTCACCTTGAATTGCTTTCATTTAGGGAGTATTTTGTTTAATTTTATTTTGTATTTTGGATTTGAGAAAGGTTTTAAAGGTTTTATAGGGTCAAAAACACATTAAAGAGGTGAAGAAAGAATGGGGCGAAAAAGAAAGTAATTATGGAACCCGAAGCGATTGCAAAGGGCTTAACAATTATAGTGCTAAAATCTATCATGATCCTAAAAGGTTTCATGACCCTGATGGGTTGTTTACATCCTACTTCATTTTTAACTTTGAAATCCAAGCTTTCTGACCTAATTAGGAAAGGAGGCAGCATTCTAATATAAATGGGATATGAAGGGAGACCTTAGAGGGAATAAAAAAGAGAGGAAAAACATAGAGAAAAAGCCTTGAGACATCTTGAAGGATATTGAGTCAACAAAAAACAAGATTGAAGATTTGAGATTGAAGATTGAGATATTTTCCTTCTTATTCTCTCCTATCTTGTATTTATGATTTCTTCTTCTTCTTGGTACTTTGTTATTAATTTAATTATATCTAACTAAACTTTTAGTTAGAAATTGATGCTTTGAAACACAATTTCACTCCAATTATATATAAATATAAGTTTATATGGTATGTGATATTTATTGTTCTTCATGCCTAGTTTTTCTTAATCACCAAAATTACAAACTTAGTTGTATTACGCATTGAGAGATGGTAAGGCAACTGATCTACAAATACCAATTTAATTGCCAATTTATAAGAGATTATAATTAGTAATTAGGCATCCTTAGAGTTCACTTAAAGCCATATTTAAGTAATCAAGAAATAGTTTAGGGCAATGAATTGGTCAAATTATTTTCAGAAAGCTTGAATTTTAGTTTAGTTGGTTAGATATCAAGAGAATTTAATCAATGCTATTGGATAATCTAGATCATATCTTGACTTAAAATTTATAGGTAATTGGTTGATTCAGTATGGATAGGTGTGAGGCCTCACTTGAGCATCGGCCTGATCTACTAAAGGAAATTGGGATGCTCATTCGAGTTTAGACTCATGATGGAACCCTTGGGTTCGAATTGGTTGATTTCTGAAAATGATTTTAGGAGTCACCACCTTAATTTTATTTATTTGGAAAAATATTAAGGAAAAAACCCAATTTGACTCTAATTTATTAATTTCCAATTTATTTACCCATGGACAAAAACCATTAGCCTCGAACCAGGTTGAGTTCGGAGACTAGGTTTTTAGTTTAAAATAATCTAAATTTGGCTCTTAAGTTTAATTGGAATTTTGAAAAATTAATTTCATGAATGACATTTATAAGAGGATAATAAAATGCATGAGTATGTCATAACATGAATACATGGTACATATGAATTGATAAAACAATAAACATTCACATATTAAGGAGAGTGTTCCCTCTAATTCTTAAAGATTTAGGGGAACCACATAATCACTCCTTTATTCCAACTAAGATAGTTACATTGATAAAAATTGGGATGTCTTCTCTAGCCTTTATAGGATTCTAGGAAGACCACAAATTCTCTTACAAATATCATAAAAAAAGATAATTAATTACATTTAAGAAAATGGAAAATAAATTTAATTCAAAAAATTAGATTTGAAGTTTGGATTTAAATTCTAAACATGCCTACGTACCCCTTTGAATGGGGATTAAAACCCACGTAGTTCATTCCACAATTAAGTGGGGGGGTTTACAGATTAATTAAAATGATTTTTAGTCTGGGGATAGAGTTTATAAAAAATACCTTAGATTTTGGTGGACAAGGTGCAAAAAGTGTTTTGCAGGTGTGAACCCTTAAATTTGCATCCTTAGGATTCGACAGCAGCTTGACACTTGCTAAGATTCGTGCACTGCGCATATGACAGTCCTACTAGCTGGTTAGCAGGCAGGGGTCAGGGGGCAGCCCCCCGTTGAAAAATAAATTTCTTAAAACTTGCACCTTCGGATGATTAGCACTTGATTACGAACCCATGGAATTAGATTGGGCTCAAATAAGATCAAAGACGGAGAAGAACGGGCTGAAAAATGAACTGCAGTAGCTCGCGGGCCTGCTGCGGTTACCATAAAGGTCCATGTGGTAGCCAATTGGCTACTGCAGCTGGCCCTGTGGTTACCGTAGCTGACACCTCAGTTACCACAGCGTGCCCCTTTCATAATCCTACTGGAAAACTATGAATTTTTAGCCTCAAACTCCTTTTATAAATACCTTGCATCTCATAACAACTGACACACACAATTACATGCTTCTATACTCTCCCTAAAGCTTTCTAAACTCTATTTCTAAGCTTTTCAATCATCAAAACCCTCTTTTAAAACCTCCTCCATCACATAAAATCTCATTCATAAGTTTCCTAATCATCTCAAAACCTTATTCACAAGCTTCCTAATCACCTCAAGTTCTATTCTTAAGCTTCCTAATCAAGAAAAGGTTCAATTCAAGCCCTTTCTTTCAAAGGGAATTCGTGGTTCTCAAGCAAAGGTGTTATCCAAGTCCCTCTAAGAAGAGTTCATACTATTCAAGAGTCCTTCTTCCAAAAGGAGTGCTCGTGATATCCCTAGGCCAAGGTGGAACTTAGATCCAGTGCTAAGCTCGCTCCTTACATTCCTCGCCGACGAAAGCCAAAGGTAAAAGTTCCTTCCTTTTCCTTTTCAATTTCAATTTCAAGATCTAAATCTAAAAAGATCTAATTTTTGCTAATTAAAATCTAAACTAATTAACAAATGCCTAAGCATTTTAAAATCAATTGAAACATGATAACAAAGGCTATGACTTAAAAACCCCTCCTTCGCAAGAAGGAAGAACAGCATGGGGTTTGATTCCCATTCAAAGGGATACACAGGCTTGCCATCTCTAAGGTATTCAACTCTACTAAAATTAACAACTTCTTCTCTCTATCACCTTTTTCACGTAGTTTAGGATTGAAATTACTTTTCCTAAATAAAAATAAAAATTTTAATTCTTTTTATTATAATTGTTTTAATACTCTTTTTCTTATTTTAGTTGTTTAGGTTATATTTAGGGAATGTGTTCTTTTCCTAGAACTCATAAGGGCTAGAGAAAAGATCCCTTGATTTTAATATTTTGACTTGTAATAGTTTTAAGTAGTTTTCTCCCTTATCTTTTTTGCATTTTGTAATTGTCATTATTTCATATTACCATGCATTTCACGAGTAATATTTGTTTTATGCATCATATTATATCTATTCATGCATACATAAAAACTTCATTTTTTTACAAAAGTTATTTTGTATTTAAGCCAAACTAATTTTTTTTTGTATTGTTTTAACCAAAACCTAGTCCCCGAGCCCTCTTTGGTCATTCGAGGACTAGCGCTTTTCCTTAGGATAAATGGTATAATTTTAGAGTCAATCAAATTGGGTTTTTCCTTTAATTTTCCTAACTAAAATAAACAAAATTAAAGTGGTGACTCCTTTTGCAAATTACAACTTACAAAATATAATTTTTTTGAACTCATAGCGGGTTCCAATCGTGATGTTTCTCTTAAATGAGCATTTTTTATTCCTTTTTAACAGATCAGACTGGGTGCTCAACCGAGGCCTCACAATTGGCGACTCCACTGGGGACTTTCAAAATCTTATTTAAATAAAGGATAAAGCAGGCTACTCTTAGTAAAACAAAAAGTTTGGCTTTTATTACAAAATGGCTTTTTCATGCATCACTACATTGGGCTCCTTGTCTAAAACATTAGTTTCTTAGGAAAACAAAGGATAGAAAGTAACATTGAGTAGGCAACCTTACTTAGGTCTACTTGTCGATAGTGAAATCATCCAGCCCATGATGTATCCTCTAATCCTTTTAGAGGTGTTACGAGTATGCATTTACCGTTAGACCCACGCAAGGCTCCTTGACTCACATATAGTTAGGTATATCGCATTTCTAGTATGATGGGTTCCTTTTAAGCTGCCCTTACCTTTTCATGTAATGACTCATAGAATCTTCTTTTAGGATTATATGAATCATAATACTAAACTTGGTATTTCATGAAACCTTTTTCAATCATTCATTCATATATAAATGCATAGATTGAACTTTGTGAAGAGTTTAAAACCTATCCAAACATCTTCGCACCTAAAACCCACGGTCAAAACCCTAAACCTATGGTCAAAACCCAAAATCCATGGTCCACCTAAACTCATGGTCAAAACCCAAAACTCATGTTCACCTAAACCCGTAGTCTAGTCCTACCCAAACCAATGTTAAGCTCATGGTAAAAATAAACCCATATATGGTACCTCCATCCAAATCTAGAATCCTTGTCTAAGCTAAGCACTGATCTAGCTCTATTCTAGCTTCATCCTTCATAATTCTTATCTAAGCTGAACACTGATCTAGCTTTCATCTTTCATAATTCTTACCTAAGCTAAACACTGATCTAGCTTTATCCTTAATAATCCTTACCGAAGCTAAACACTAACCTAGTTTCACTCTTATCCTTAATCATTACCCAAACTAAGTGCTGACTTGGTTTCATCTTTTACATTACTATCCAAACCCATGCTTCTATTTAAGTCCATAGTCCAGTCCACCATTATCCAACTATCACCAAACATATGGTCTACCCAACGTCCAAATCCATGGTACATCCATAACCCAATCGCAAAACCCATAGTCCCTCCATCCTTAAACCCATACTAAACCATCCATAAAATTGCAAATCCAATTACTTGAGGCTAAACTCTAACCTAACCTTCCTAACTAAACTTTGGTTCCTCAAAAACTAAAATCCAACCTAGCTACTCAAAGCTAAAAATTTGACCAAGCTACTCAAAGCTAAAATCTGACCTAGCTACTTAAAAGCTAAAATCCAACCTAGCCACTAAAAGCTAAAATTTGATCTAGCCACCCAAAGTTAAAATCCAACCTAGCTCCCCTAGCTAAATGCCTACCTAGCAAACATCACACACCTTTACCCTCCTTTTTTCCATACCCTGTCAACCTAGCCATAAGACACCATCATCCATTACTTATAAGCCTAGCATCCTTAACGTAATACCCTAAACCCAATACCATTGGCACTACCTTAAACACAATACCTTTGGCCCCAGCATAATACCTTAAGCTCAATACCTTTGGCCCAATACACTATCTTAAGTCTAATACCTTTGGTTCATTCCAATACCTTTAGCTTGAGACCTTGACCTGTGCAACATTAGGAAATCATTAAAAGCCCAAATGCAGTCAGCTTACAACATCAATGGGAGACTTTTTTCCTCAAAGTGTGCATGCCCATCTCATTACTTCTTTTCCAAGCACTTACCTTATTCTTTGACTTTGTTTGAAAGGTACCAATGGCAAGCCTGACTGACATGGAAGCTCTAACCAACCTACTCAAGAGGCAAGAAGAGAAATTTTAAGTTATTCTCATCTCTGCCCTAGACGCTCAATGAGCCAATTTCAATCAGTCTTTAGCTAGCCAATAATCTAGTTTTAATAATGCCCTAATCCATCTTACTTCTGCTTTCACTAATGCTTTGAGTTTCCAACGCCAACTTATCATCGATGAAGTGAGAGGAATGTTGAACCAAGCTAAGCCCATCAATACTACACCTACCATTGACATGACCCATAATTTTACATCCTTAATCTCAAACACCAATGCCATTCTAGCCTCAGCCATGCCATTAGTCTTAGATACTAACCTTGCCTCTTCTTTGAATTCTTTTCAAAGTAAGGAAAACCTCGCCTCTTCTGCTATCAAAAGACCTTTAAACCTCAACATTGATGCACTAGAGCAAACCCTCATGACGAAAAAAGTGTGCAAGAAGAGCAAAACCTCCACTCCTCTTGCCTTTACTGAAAAGAAGGATATGGACACCTACACTCCACTTGTTGATGTTGAGCGAGAGAGTATAGAGGTAACTGGCATGACTAGTAGGTGACCCTTGAAATCTCAATGAAGGGCTTTCACAGATTTGGGAGTTCTATTAGCAATGGTTTATAAGAAGGCTTTGAAGGCAAGAATGGTAAAACCTTTTGAACCAAGAGTCCCTCCTAATCCCTTACCAAAGAGCTACCACCCCAATGAGTATTATGAATATCATTGAGGAGCGGGGCACCAAATCAATGCATGCAAAGCTTTGAAACATAGAATACAAGATCTAATTGATAGTGGAGACATCATCCCCCATAAGCAAGACCTAAGACCTTAATTCAATCCAGAGTAGCATAACATAGAGGAGTTTAAGCCTAGCTAATCTGACCTATCTGAGGTTGAATTCCAAGTCTGAGTCTGAGCCTACACCTAAAAGTCTAAGTCTGAGTTTGTCATTCTATTTTATTTTGTCAACCATATCAGTCCCTTTTTTTGTTATTTTATAATAATGTTTCCTTTATCGTAATGCATCTATGTTTTCTCTTCATTATTTATGCATTAACTTTCTTATCTTCTTTGATTGATTCTGACACGAATGAGCTTAAAAAAAAAGAAAAGAAAAGAAAATGAAGAAAAATAGGGTAAAGATTAAATCCACCACAATCAAAATGAATCAATAAATGCTTCACAAGCTCCTAACCAAAGAAGGACCTCTCATCAAATAGTTGAAGCACAAGGGGCAAGTAAATGTAATTACCTATCGCACAATTAGGTAATCAAATGATGCACCTCAACAAAGGGCGATAAGTTTAAAGAAGACCTCTATCAAACCCAAAACTCAAAAATCAAAGCCTCTCAACATGAAGAAAAATAGCAAATCATAGTGGAATGCTTGCTCCCAAATTTCATTAATCCGAGCTCGCTAAGTTGAAAATTTGGTAGGGCAGCTTAGATAAAAGTTAGAGCTAAAAAAAAAATAGAGAGAGAGAGAGAAAGAGAGAAAGCTCATCCAAGTCACCTTCCCTCATGTCCACAGTTGTTAAATTATCAATCTGTCTGTTCTCATGTCTCCAAAGTCATCCTTCCTTATCAAAGGCTTATTCTTTAAAGTTATATTGTCTTCTATGCCCTTATCTTACAATGGGGTCATATCTTCCAAAATGTCATCATTTGTTATCAGTCCATCCCATCACTTAGTTCAAAGAGTTAATATATATCTCCAGTCTATCATATCCCTATCTCTCATTTTGGGACCATGATCCCCAAGTTGTCTTCTTCCACCAGCCTTTTAGCCTTCCTAAGAGCTCTTTGTTTTAGGTAGTACAATTAGTGTGTCATCAAGTCAAATTAATGAAGTGTCACTCCAAGAGTCTCTTCAATCTTAAACAACCAGAAAAGCTTGACTCACTCTTTTCCATGATTTATGCTAGAAAAAGCAAAACCATACAATCTCCATGATTCTTTTCAGAAGTTTCAGCTTACCTTTAAGCCATTCTTGAACTTTTCCATCCCAAACCTCATTTACAAATCATACCACCATTTCAAGCTCAAGTCATGTACCACCCTTTTTTTTTTTGGCAAAATCTCATCATGGGCAGAACCAAAAATCCCAAGTCTCTCAAGATCCATTATCTTTGAATTTAGTTTCCTTGGCAAAACCAAAACTTGAGGTATATCTCCCAAAGCCTATCATTCTCAAGTTGATTAAGAAGGACTTGAACCGGTCAAGGCCCATCTCATGCCTTTTTGGTAGAAATCTCATGATCTTTGAAAGATTAAATTAGCGAAACACATAATCCTTGAGAATCAAATCCTTTTAAAGCCTGCAAACTATTCTAATGCAACCATGTCAAAGGGCAAACCCTTATTCATGAGCCTATGGTATCCTTGTGAGCAAAACTTATGGCACCATACCTGAGCTAAAGCCAGCTATCCAAAGCACCCTCATAGAAAACTATCCTCCACAGCTAGAAGCCTTCACCTTAAAGTCCAAATTTAGAAGCCTTCACCTTGAAGCCCAAATTTAGAAGCCACCATAAAGCCTAAAACCAAAAGCCTTTGCCATAAAGCCCAAATCTAGAAGCCTTCGCCATAAAGCCCAAACCAAGAAGCCTTCACCATAAAGCTCACTCCCAAAAAAGCCTTCACCACGAAGCCCACTCTTAAAAGGCCTTCATGATCTCTTTTAAGGCAAAATTTAACTGAGCCTTCCAAATTGATTGCTTAGCCTGACCTTTTCCTGTAAGCCAAGATTAGCCTCTTAGGTCTAGCATCGTAACTTGATCTTTTTAATAAAATCTTAAAAAAAAAAAAAATTTGGCCAACCTTTCCAAATGAACTCAACAGAAGGCCATAACTTGACCGAGCATCTAATCTAATCTCTTACAAGACAAACTAGACTAAGCTTCCAAATGAACTTAGCTGAACCTAACTTAGCCTTTTAAACAAATCTCCCCTAAAGCCAAAACTAGAAGGCCATAACTGACTAAGCCAATTGCCAGACCTGACCTTCCCCAAAAACTAGACTTGATCTAAACCTTATCGTCTTAAAGGACTTGAACCCTTATTCAAGCTTTCCAATTCAGCCTTAAGCTAAAAATTATTGCAAACCAAACACACCTAAACCCTACCCGACCTCTTCCAACCATGCTTGGTTTAACCTCCCAAAGTGACTTCTTCCTAGGTCAAAATAATAGCCATTGACCAATTAGCCCTATACCTTACAAGCCTATTTCACCTCTAAGCTAGCCAATCAGCCAAAAAACCCCAAACTGCTTTCCTTTATCATCCTAAAGTGGGGGCACCTTCCTTCCAAATATTCACCTTTCCAAAGTGGGGGCATCTTTCTCCCAGAAGCTTAGTACTCTCCTACCAAACTAACCCTTCATAGGTTTAAGGTATCCAATCATTACATAGTTAGATGCATTTCATAGTAGGAAAAGTTATAAGTCAAACTTTCAAATGAAAATGGATTATCTCTCACCTACCAGACAAGGTTGTCACTATTCCTACCAGACAAGAATATCATTTTTTAGCTCCTACTAGAAAGGACAACCTTAGGATTCATATCTTAAATCTGAATTAGGTATCCCTTTTAATCAAACCATCCTAGGATAGCCTTAGGATTCATACCTTAAATCTAAATTAGGTATCCCTTTTAATCAAACCATCTTAGGATAGCCTTAGGATTCATACCCTAAATCTAAATTAGGTATCTCTTTTAAATCAGACTCATCCCAAGATAGCCTTAGGATCCATACCTTAAATCTAAATTAGGTATCTCTTTTAATCAGACTCATCCTAGGATAGCCTTAGGATCCATACCTTAAATCTGAATTAGGTATCCCTTTTAATCAAACCATCCTAGGATAGCCTTAGGATCCATACCTTAAATCTTAATTAGGTATCTCTTTTAATCAAACCATCATAGGATAGCCTTAAGATCCATACCTTAAATCTAAATTAGGTATCTCTTTTAATTAGACTCATTCTAAGATAGCCTTAAGATTGATACCTTAAATCTGAATTAGGTATCTCTTTTGATCAGACCCATCCTAGGATAGCCTTAGGATTCATACCTTAAATCTGAATTAGGTATTTCTTTTAATTAGACCATCCTAGGATAGCCTTAGGATTATTTCACCCATAAATGCTTAGATCATCTAGGTATTCCCATGGTTCCTTTTTTTCTCACCACTTTTAAAAAAATCAACCATTTTCACCCAAACATATCTAGATGCTGACTTAGGCATCCATTTGGTTCATCTTACTATCCCTCATTCTAGGGTTCACTATCATCAGAACTGCTTTTTGCTCAAAGCCAATCCTAATGAGGGGGTAGCAATAAACCCTTAAATATGCACTTTTAGGATTCAATAGCAGCTTGACACTTGCTAAGATTCGTGCGCTATGCATACGACAGTCCTACTAGCCGATTAGTGAGCAGGGGTCAAGGGGGGCAACAACCCATTCAAAAATAAATTTCTTAAAACTTGCACTTTCAGATGATTAGCACCTTCAGATGATTAGCACTTGATTATGAACCCATGGAATCAAACTGGGCTCAAATTGGATAAAAAACAGAGAAGAACGGGCTGAAAAATGAATTGCAGCAGCTTGCAGGCCCGTTGCGATAACTTGCAGCCAGTTGGGGTTACCATAGCTGCCTCTGTGGTTACCGTAGAGGTCCCTACAGTAACCGCAAAGGGCTCTACGGTTACCACAGTTGACACCTTAGTTACCGCAGCATGCCTCTTTTAGAATCCTACTCGGAAACTGTGAATTTTTAGCCTCAAACTCCTCCTATAAATACCTTGCACCTCATAACAACTGACACACACAATTACATGTTTTTATACTCTCCCTAAAGCTTTCTAAACCCTTTTTCTAAGCTTTCCAATCATCAAAACCCTCTTTCAAAACCTCCTCCATCACATAAAGCCTCATTCATAAGTTTCCTAATCATCTCAAAACCCCATTCACAAGCCTCCTAATCACCTCAAGTTCTATTCTTAAGCTTCCTAATCAAGAAAAGGTTCAATTCAAGCCCTTTCTTTCAAAGGGAGTTCGTGCTTCTCAAGCAAAGGTGTTATCCAAGTTCCTCCAAGAAGAGTTCATACTATTCAAGAGTCCTTCATCCAAAAGAAGTGCTCGTGATATCCCTAGGCCAAGGTGGAACTTAGATCCGGTGCTAAGCTCGCTCCCTACATTCCTCGCCGATGAAAGCCAAAGGTAAAAGTTCCTTCCTTTTCCTTTTCAATTTCAATTTCAAGATCTAAATATGAAAATATCTAAATTTTGCTAATTAAAATCTAAACTAATTTACAAATCCCTAAGCCCTTTAAAATCAATCAAAACATGATAACAAAGGCTATGACTTAAAAACCCCTCCTTTGCAAGAAGGAAGAACTGCGTGGGGTTTGATTTTCATTCAAAGGGATACGTAGGCTTGCCCTCTCTAAGGCATTCAACTCTACTAAAATTAACAACTTCTTCTCTCTCTTACTTTCTTCATATAGTTTAGGATTGAAATTACTTTTCCTAAATAAAAATAAAAATTTTAATTCTTTTTATTATAATTGTTTTAATACTCTCTTTCTTCTTTTAGTTACTTAGGTTATATTTGGGGAATGTATGCTTTTCTTATAACTCATAAGGGCTAGAGAAAAGATCCCCTAATTTTGATATTTTGACTTGTTATAGTTTTAAGTAGTTTTCTTCCTTATCTTTTTTTGCATTTTATAATTGTCATTATTTCATATTTTCATGCATTTCATGAGTAATATTTGTTTCATACATCATATTATATATGTTCATGCATACATAAAAAACTTCTTTTTTTAAGTTATTTTGTATTTAAGCCAAGCTATTTTTTTTTTGTATTGTTTTAACCAAAACCTAGTCCCTGAGCCCTCTTTGGTCATTTGAGGACTAGTGCTTTTCCTTAGCATAAATGGTATAATTTTGGAGTCAATCAAATTGGGTTTTTCCTTTAATTTTTCCAACTAAAATAAACAAAATTAAAATGGCGACTCCTTTTGCAAATTACAACTTACAAAATATAAATTTTCTGAACTCATAGCGGGTTCCAATCGTGATGTTTCTCCCAAATGGGCATTTTCGATTCCCCTTTAGTGGATTGGACCGGGTACTCAAGCGAGGCCTCATAACTGGACTGAAGTTCCATTTTATTGGACCAGACAATTGGATTAATTAATGATTACAAAATGTTTGGTGAGTGAATTAATTAATTAATTAAAATAGTAAATGAGTAAAAAAAGGATTTTGATTTAATTTTTTTAAAAAAAGGAGGTAATAAATTAATTAAAAATATTACTTAATTAATTAACTTGGGAGTGATTAAAAAAAATTAGTTAATTAAAATGATTAATTAACTTAGTTTGGGTGAGGAAATTAATTAATTAAAATGATTAATTAATTAATTAGAGAGTGAATGGAGGGAGAAAAAGAAGAAAAGTTGATAGATAACAATCAATATCAACTTCGGTATATTTGAAATGAGGAAATGAAAGGGCTATTTATAAGAAAATGAGGTAAGGATGATTTGGGAAGTAAAAATGTGAAAAGATGTAAAGGATATAGCTAAAAAATACTTTAAAAAATCATAATAGGGTGGTGCAGCTCCACTTTAGAGTTACACGGATCCATGTCAGAGTTACGCTGAGCCGCATCAGGTCTGAAGCAGCTCGGTTTATTTTTTAGGCATTTTTTGGTCAGTTTTTGAGGCTTTCAAGTTAGCTTTCGAGAGTTATAGAGTTTAAAAATCTTATCAGTCAATATTGATAGGCTCAAAATTAATTTTAGAATAACTGGACAGTCAATCTCTAAGAGAAAATATGGTCAATTTTAGAAAAATACTGTATGATACAAAAGGTCCAGTCAGGATAGGAAAGGTGTCAGATTGTGCCAAAAATACTTCAGTCAATTTTGAAGAATTCAGAACTAATTTTGGAGGTGCTAAAATAATGGTTTACAGATGCCCCCTCATTAATGTTGTTTATTAATTCGACAGTTTTAATGAGAGTGAACATGAAACTTCAATCTGAGTTTGAAAAATGATTATAGTTGTAATGAAATAATTTTGGTAAATTTTGCAGTTTGATTTGACTATTTTTAGAAGATTGGTGAATTTTGAGGTTCATAATTTTTCCATTTTATTGATGCAAAAATTGCATTTTGGCTAGGAAATAGACAAATGAGGTGTCTATGAATAGATAAAAATCTCATGAGCACAAAGGAGCTTTCAGATTTTGATTCCAATTTGAAACTGGCTAAGAGTTTATTTTTATGCAACTAGATAATTATAGGGCATTTTTTACTATGTGCTATTTCGCCTTTACTTACCCTAAAACTCTATAAATACCCATCACTCACACACACACACAACTCACTTCTCTCCTTGCTCACTCAAATGTGAGCTTTATATATATATATATATATATATATATATATATATATATATATATATATATATATATATATATATATATATATATATATATATATATATATATATATATATATATATATATATATATATATATATATATATATATATATATATATTTATAATGATAATAATAGCAATAGTAAAAACCCTTTTTTTAATGATAATAATAACAATAGTAAAAACCTTTTTTTTTTCTTTTTTCTATCTTATCTTTTTTTTAATTATTATTATACTTACCTATTTGCTACTCATTGTGCTTATTAGATTCAACATTCCCATAGTGATGGCTTCAGGATCTTTTCATGGATCTTTCTCCTCTCATTGTTTCCCCCCCTTCCTCGAATGGGTCACGCTGGCGCTCATATGAGGCACCAAAGGAGAATACCAACCCTGCGCTTATTTTGCAAGATCTAGAGAGACACGCCTATCATAGCGGTCATCTAGCAGTTAGTATCTTATGATGATCCTTTTCAGTTTTGTCTATTCTTTGGATCGACTTTTTTTTTTTTTTATATACATACGTGTGTACTGGTTTATTGTAGGCTTCAACCATTAAGAATAGGGGTAAAGAATAGGGGTGAAGGAGTAATTTGGAGATAGTGATTAGGTCCATCCCCCAAGGAAGTGTTGCCAGAAGTTTATTGGAGCCTACTAGATTTGTCGACTTCTTAGGGGTGAGAACATCTAGCCACATCAATATGAATCTGATCAATGCTTTGGCCGAGAGATGGTGGGATACAACCAATACCTTCCATTTCACGTGTGGAGAGTTGACTTGTACTCCGTTTGACTTGTACATGATCTCAAGGATTTGATTTGGGAACCGGCCCCTAGACATATGCAATGATTGGAGGCAGGCTTTCTCTTTAGTAGAGACTGAGGCCTTGCTTGGCTTTGATCCTCCTAGAGTTATTACTGGAGTCAAGAGTTCTATCCAGAATGAGAACTTAAAGTCGATGGGATCCACGGGAGATTTGATTTATAGCAAGGCCCTTACTCGGCTATGTCTGTTGGTGATAGTTAGTTGCATCTTCGTACATAACATGAGAGGTGAAGTGGATACGAATATCCTTGCGAGCTTGGCTTGCATGGACTAGTAGGGCAAGTTTGATTGGGGTGGCACTATTTTGAGTGCCATGTATTGGGAGATGATTGACCTTTCTCGCGAGAACATTATGTTTCATGGTGGGACTGCCATCTTTTGGGAGGTACGTACCATATGTCTTTGGGAATGTTCCATTTTCATAATCAAATCACATTTTTAAAGCTCTAACAATCTTGTGTCATAGATTTGGGCCTATAAGTATATTTCATTCACTGCTCCTAAGCTGTCCTCACAGTAGCTACATGATTTTTCGGTGTAGAGAAGATGGGCAGAGATCAATTGGGCCATCGCTTATAATCATAGTGGTTTGACACTTCAGGCTTTCTTTAATCAGTTGATTAGGCGATATGTATCTTATCTTTTCTCTTTCTTTTGTCTTGCTTTGACTTGCTTACTAACTTTTGTATCTGTTGGTTGTTATTAGTAGATCGTGAGACCCCTTGGCGAGAGGATGTCACTAGCCCCTTTTGCAAGCTTTGTAGAGGCCATTTTGCATAGGAGAGTACTATTGCAATCTCCCTACTTTTACTTGTACTACTTGGGTGAAAGAGTACCCTTTTATTTGTTCGGGTCATGGTGAGTACCTGGTCATCTATCGGTGGATATAAGGTATGAATATCTGAATTAAGTTAACGATGAATATTTGAATTAAGTTCAAATGTTTTGTATTTATGTGTGAATTTTTCACATTTTTATAAGATAAATTGTTAAGTAATTGATAAATAAATTTTGATTTATAAAGATTATTAAATGAATTTATGAAAATTGAACTTATTATAGAAGAGGATGACCTCATATATTATTAACTGAATATTTTCAAATATTCAAATAATTTGAATATAAATGTTTTAAAGTAATAATTTTATATGGAAATATTTTCCTTATTGTTATAATTATATTGACATTTAAAGTTATAGATATTTATGAATTTACATTTGAATATTGATATTGATATTAATATTTATTTATAGTATTATATTGATATTGATAAAGTAAATTTATATTAATATTTGATATTATATATATATAATTTATTAATATTGTTATATGAGTATTTACAATATTGAATTATTTTTAATTTAATATTAATATTTGGAATAATTTATTTATTACATTTTATATTTATATTTGAAATGACATTAATTTATTTTATTGTTATACTAATATTTTTAAGAGAATATTTTATCAAATGAAGTATTGGATTTTAAACTTATTATCTATTTAATTGAGAAATTTCAAATTAAAGAAATTGAAATTTTATTATGAAATGTAGAGTTTTTTTAATTATTACTTGAAATTTTATATTATGATTTATATCATAATTATTGGATAATATTGTGAATTTTTGTGAAATTAATATTTTAGTTAAAATTAATATTTGAAAAATTATGTAACTAAATATAGTAATTATTATTATTAGTGTGTGTGTATTATATATATATATATATATATATATATATATATATATATAAGAAGAACTTAAGACCTGGACAGCCCACTCGAGTAGAAGAAGAAAAGAAATACATAATAGACAGAGAGGGAGTCAACAAATAGAGAGAGAAAACTGACTATAGCTTTGTCCACCACCCTCCGGCCGCTGCCAATCTTTGTGCCACACTAGAGGAACGCGCGCTCGCCGCCTAGTCAACTAGTAGAAGCCCGTCACCAGCAACCATGCACCGTCGTCCAAAGGGTTGCAGACAATAACTTCTAAGCCAATTTCCTACCATTTTTTGATCTCCTTTCTCAACAAATTGGTATGGTTGAACTCCTCGTGATTTTAGCTTCGATTTAGTATATCGTTTATAAATTTTAGATAACTTTTATTTTGACTAAAATCCAACAATTCTAATAGCTTTTGATGCCATTTTTAACTATTTTCCAATGAATTACAAAGAGTAAAGAGTGTATTCAGACTCCTTAAGTTAGAAGTTAATCATTGGTACCCTCGGATCTTGATTCAATCATCGTTAAAATTTTTCGGTGACTGGATTCTAGCAACCTCTGAGATTGACAATTCTGGACAGTAGTTCTAACTCATTAAACTGAGTCATAAGGTATAAATCTCAACTCCTAATTGCATATAGATAGTGAATTATGAATTTATTTGTGAGAATTTAGGTAAATAGTTTATTGCAATTAATTAGTTAAATTAGATAATTAATTCGAGATAATTATTATTCTTATGATTATTGAGTGCTATTGGTGATTAAATTGACAGATTAAAGTGAAATGTTGATATCAGAATTGATTGAATTAAATTGGGTGAATATTAGTTAGATAATGAAGGATGGAATCAGGGGATGAGATTAATGTATTAAAGGTCCGAATTGGACAAAATTAATTGTTTTATTATTGATAAATTGACTTTATAGTAATTAGGAGTTAATCTTAGTTTAGAGGAGATGCTGCCGAATTTTCGATAGATAATGTAATGTTTAAAGATAGATAATAAAGAAATGGTATAATGGTATCTAATAAATGATATTATGTTCCTATAAATATTTCAAAGGGGAATTCAGAGATAATTGATAGAAGGGAATATTCCATTAGATTATAATTGACAGTCCAAGTGAGTGAAGAGTACAAAATGTTATGTTTAAATTCAAAATATTTAAAATTAATAAAATGTTGTTATTATTAAATTAAGAAGCATGTTTATGATAATATGAAATTCCATTGTTTATTGATAAGAATAAATTGTTAAAAAGTTAATATATATTACAATTGATTTTCTTTTATTTATTGATTTCCTAAAAATTGTAAATTCAATGGATGTTCCAATAAATATGATACCGTAGGTCCTATCATAAAATGTTAAAAAAAATTTATATATATTACCAAAGTATTAACTAAGGAAATTTCCAATGCTTCATGAAATAACTGAAAAGCTACCAAAAATGGTCAAAAGTATGTATAAGCATCATGCTTATATATATAGATTTATATCTAAATTGTAACTATATAAAAGTCCTTATGGTTAAATAAGTAAGTTGAAATATGGGAAACTATATGTAAGATTAAAGTAATAGTTAATATCCTTCCTAAAGAGAAATTACATGTATAATTATTAGTAATATCATTATTGTAAAATTGTTAAGCCCCTAAACACCAAAAGGATTTTATATATGTTTTAAGTGTTACCTAGAGTAACTCTTTCCTACCAGTATTTGAGAAATCTTTTAGAAAGTATATGGACCCTTGAACTCGAATGAACCATTTAAACCTTAGAAATTTATGAAATTCCAAATTTCCATTTTTATCAAGGATTAACCTTAACACAGAGATCCCATTTGATATGGGTAAGACATCAGACTGTGTGCACATAGGAATCAGATTGTATACAGGGATATGGGGGTATCTTCTATAAAGAATCTCTACCTTGGGTATGCCAAAGTGCCTCTACCCCAAATTTAAGGGAGCTTTATTGTTCGGTATGATACAAATAGCCTTTACCCCAACTATATGGGAGCATGCTCATATCAAGAGCCTCTACTTTAGGTATGCTCAAAAGACCTCTTATGCCAATTTAATGAATGATCTCTATTAGCCTTATTTGTATTGTAACCCAAACATATTGAAATCCTTGTTCACTGATACCCAACCAAGTTGATTATAAGATCCAAAATGTGGTCACCATATTTGCCAAGTGTGACTAAAAATGAAATGACCAATTGACACTACATCAATAGAAGACTAGTTCTATTGAAAGTGATTATAAGTTTGAATATTGTCTTTCTTGAATTACAAAGTATACATGTGTCTATAAATGTTCCCTTTTTATTTTATGTTTTAATGTCTTTAACCATACAAAGATTTCCAATAATATATGCAAGGATTATCATACTTTATATATATTTAATATCTTTAAATATATACAAAGCACTAACAATATATAATTTATTTAATGACATGTCTATTTGATGAAGATGTTTAAATTATAAATATATAGATTTCAATAAAATTTATATGTGTTTCTTGTATGAGTATCAACAATTGATTTTTATGTAATTATATTCTAAGTACATAAATAATATGTGTCATCCTTATAATAAAAATTATTTGGCTACAATTTATTGTTTAATATACATATATGTCATTGATGTTAAAGCTAATTACTTATAGATTTCCTAAATCCCAAAAACTTTTATTTTACATGTATGTATATGAAAATCATATTGTTATATAATTTTTATAAAGATGTATTTTGAATATTACAAGAATTACAAGAGTTAAGTATATTTATGTATTTCTCTTGGGATATAAAATATATTAGAAATTCTATATTAAACATTTCATAACTTATTAAGTATAAAATGTTTTCAAGAAATATGTTTATTGTTACGATGAGACAATTATTTAAAGATGTATTCGTCTAAAAATTTAATGTTCTTATTATATATGAATTTTAAATTTTGAAAATTTATATAATAAATTATTATTTTAGATCTCTTATAATGAATTATAAAATTTTTAAAGAATTGTATGTATGTAACAAATAGATTTCAACGTTGGAATTTATATGTTTAAACTAAACATATATTGTATAAAATTGTCCAATTTCTAAGGAATATGAAGTTGAAGTTCCAAAAAATATTTATATAAAATGGTAAAGTGAGATTTTTAAAATCTTATAGTTCTAAATGTTTATTGATGTACCATATATGTGGGAAGAATGATTATACTATTCAAATCCTATCAAAGTTTGAGAAAATTTAATGAAGACAGGAATCAGATGCCACAGGTGTTATACAAATTGAAATTAAATAGTGAAGACTCAAAGATGTATGTGTTTGTAAATATATTAAATTTATATTATAGGAGTTTATGTAACTTCTAAAGAATATGAAATTTCAAAATGTGAAAATATATAGTAAAGTTTGAAATCTCTAGAATCTTATGACTTTAAACATTTATTTATATGCTACTAGTGTTAAAAAATGCTTAAGCATGTTCTACCTTTACCAAAGATTATTATATTTTAATGAAGATAAGAATTATAGGTTACTGATTGAATTCAAATGTGAACTTTATATACTATAATCCATTTACTACAAAAAGTAAAGTATCTCTGGTTAATCCAAAAATACATCTCATGTGATCTATTGTAATAATCAAAGTGCTATGATTCAAAATATCTTGTACTTGTACAGTTAGTTTAAAATGGATATTTATTTGTATAATTTCCTCAAATATTGAAATTAGCATAAAGTAAATAAATTAAAGTAAATATTTAGATTTCATGAATTTATAAATAAATGACTAGTGAATTATATTTTAAATTTTCCAAAGATTGATTGTGTTCTTTGCTCACTGAGCTTTCCCCGAAGCTCACCCCCTTCACTCACTAGTTTTTGTAAGTGAAGATTGAGTGTTCTCAAAAGTCTATTGGATAGTAGCAAGTTGACTCCTAAAACAATCATTTCTTCCTTGAGGATTACCAAGTCAAAGTAATAATTTGGCTTTATAGAATTATTTGTATTTGTAAATATGTTTGAAACTTTTTAGATGCTCCACATGTGTAAGATAGTATAAATTTGATATGATTAAAAGTATTTGATAAGAAATATATTAATGTGTAAATTCAATGGCAAATTGAGATTGTCTATTAGAATGAGAATGAATGACAAGAATAGTATTTGGAAGTGTATTTGTTATGCAGGTTGTGATCTTAGGCTAATGTATTTGTTACTGATATCATATTAAGTTTCATGATATGTATGGGTTCTATGTGTTATCGATGCCCTTATGGTTACCCACACCCTAGGACCATCACATCTTCAAGAGTGGGGTGTGACATTCAGTTAGTAAAAATTATACTACCATGCTTATAAGGCAGAGATTACAACTTAGGCTCATAAGAATGATAGGCATTGTAGGGAAAATAATATTTACAATACCATTTGGAATCATACTTGCAATGAATGACATTTGTATCACGACATGACTTATTAATGAAATGCACTTGCAAACATACATGAAGGTTTATAAGCTTATTTGTAGCTTGTTAAAGCTGAAGCTCCCTTGTTGAGCATGCTACTGGTTGGTATTCATAAGTAGTTCCTATCAAATGATACTTAATGAACTTGATATTTGAATTACTTGATGAACTTGATGCATGAATCACTTGATGCACTTGACAAATGAATTACTTGAAGCATGAGTCATGTAACACTAATATAGAACATGTTAAGGGGTAAATGACATTTACACTTTAAAGAAAATCAAATATTAAGACTGGAGTTAAGAATGTCATCGCACATAAGAATTTTAAGAATATCAATGAACTTTAAAGGTTAACACATAAAAAGAAACCATGGAAATAGTTCGCAAGCATAATAGTATAATAGTTACTCACATTAGTTATATTGTTTTCCTTACACACTTATCCTTTCAATATAATCAACTACAATATCCCCTAACCTACTCAATCAACATATATATACATTAAGTTTAATCTTCATATACAAACACGTCACAGCATTAAAACTAAAAATCTACTTATATTTTCTTTCTTGACCTAGCCTCCTTATTCCTACCATGTCTTAAGTTATACTACTCTAATTTATAGATTCTTAATAAATTAGAAAGATAACATATAAAGGTGCAACATATTAAAATTTTAGCTCATTCTGAATCTTACACAAAATTTGGTGTAATTTCCAATCCTGCCCTGCATTACTATCTTAAATAGACTGAGCTATTTCTAATTTTTCTACTTTAACTTCCTACTTCCTTGGTCAAATGCTACATTTCTAACACTTAATTAAAATAGACATCTTAGATATTATTTTATCTATAACCATGACCTAGTTTTGTCTTAAAGCTCCTGAAAATTTCATTTTAATCTTTTATACTCCAATTAACCCTACACACATGGGTACTCTTGTTTTTGCCTCAACAAATCCCAACCTATTATGAATTTTTCAAACCCTTTCATCCTAATAAACTAGTCATATAGATAAACAATTAATTAATTTTAATCTTATAACATTTCTACCTTTATGACCCTTAAGTCTAAGGCTCAATTTCTATCTCTTTAATGACCTTGCTTATAGAGATAGCCTCATTGCAGGCTTAATAACTCTCTACTCCTTATGAATTTGACCAATCCATTTTACTAAAATATACTTCATTCTCTTTCCTACAACTCTCTAATTTTAACCAAGATCAAATTCGGACTCTAAGGTCCTTGAAATGAAGCCTTAAATTCCAGTTGTCAGCTCCCCCTTACCAATCTGTCTTGTCTTCTTTAACTTGTCAAAATTTCCTAATACGGTTTCATATCATAACATTAATTTTGCATTTTCAATCAAATTTTTGGTTTTT
Source organism: Reutealis trisperma (assembly GCA_947687605.1). Taxonomy (NCBI): domain Eukaryota; kingdom Viridiplantae; phylum Streptophyta; class Magnoliopsida; order Malpighiales; family Euphorbiaceae; genus Reutealis; species Reutealis trisperma. The sequence goes on along the minus strand of CANTUT010000514.1, from coordinate 53,509 downwards.
ATATATCCTTATAAGGTTGTCCCTAAGTTATTACAAATTAATTATGCTTTAAGCATCTTCCAAAGGCATGATTGAATCATACTCTAGCCTAATCCCTAGGTTTTTGTTTATTTCATCATCTATACTTCAACTTTCTCCACTCAATACCCTTAATCATTCTCCTTTCTTCCATTCACTTACAATAACCATCTCCCACATCCAACATCCTCATATTTACTTAAATTCTCTATTTCATAAAAGGAAAGAAAACTTGAACTAAATCTTACCTTATCTTACTTTCTCTCTCTTCTTTTCTCATCCTCTTGATTTCCCCATCTTCTTCTTTTTATCTTTCTTTTCCTTTCTTTCTACATTTTTTCTAGTGTTTTTAGTGAATGAGTTAGTGTTAGGTGAATCACCCTTATCCTATACTTGTATGTCCTAGGCGGCACGCCTTTCATGCTGCCATATGGGCGGCATATCAAGGCGGCATGGAATTGGTGCTGGTAGCCAGCCGGCACATCACTGGTGCCGCTTGTGCCGCTTATAATTTTAGCCAAACTAAGAAAATATATTTTCTTAATTGTGTAATTACCAAAACCTGATTCCCAAGCCCTCCTTGGTCACTCACGGATTAGTGCATTTTCCATTGGGATGAAATCAAATCATTTTTGAAGTCAATCTATTTGGGTTTTCTTTAATTTTCCCAATTAAAATAAGTAAATTAAAGTGACGACTCCCTTTCACAACCTTCAAAATACAAAAATCAATTTTCTTAACTCACAGCGAGTTCCAATCGTGGAGTTTCTCTCGAAGAGCATTTCAATTCCTCGGCGGATCAGACCGGTGCTCAAGCGAGGCCTCACAGTTGGGGACTCCACTGGGGACTTAAAATCTTTCTCAAATAAAAGATAAAGTGGATTACTTTTGGTAAAATACTGAGTTTGGCTTTAAATACAAAATAACTCTTTCATGCATCACTGCATCAGACTCTTTGTCCAAAAACCCTAGCTTCCTAGGAAAACAAAGGATAGAAAGTAATATCGAGTGGACAACCTTCCTTAGGTCTGCTTGCTGATAGTGAAATCATCCAGCCATGACGTATCCTCTAATCCTTTTAGAGGTGTAACGAGTATGCACGTACCATTTAACCCACGCGAGGCTCCTTGTCTCACATATGGTTAGGTATATCGCATCTCTAGTGTGATGGGTTCCCTTCAAACTGCCCTAACCCTTTCATGTAATGATTCATAAAACCTTCCTTTAGGATTTTATGCACCATAATACTGAACTTGGTATATCATTATCATAAAACCTTTTCATTCATGCATACATGCATAGCTTGAACCTTATGAAGAGTCAAAAACCTATCCAAACACCTTCACACCCAAAGCCCATGGTCCATCTAAACCCATGATCAACACCTAAAACCCAAGCCCATGGTCCATCTAAACTTATGGTCAAAACCCAAAGCTCATGGGACACCTAAAGCTCAAAACCCATGGTCCACTTAAACCTATGATCAAAACCCAAAACCCATGGTCCATCTAAACCCATGGTCAACACTTAAAACCCAAAGCCCATGGTCCACCTAAACCTATGATCAAAATCCAAAACCTATGGTCTATCTAAACCCATGGTCAACACCTAAAACCCAAAGCCCATGGTCCACCTAAACCCATGGTCAACACCCAAAGCTCATGACCTATTGTTCACCTAAACCCATGGTCAAAACCCAAAGCTTATGGTCAACATCCATGGTCAAGACCCAAAGCCCACGGTCCATCTAAATCCATGGTCAAAACCCAAAGCCCATGGTCCACCTAAACCCATGGTCAACACCTAAAACCCATGGTCCACCTAAACCCATGGTCAACACTAAAATCCCAAATCCCATCGTTCACCTAAACCCATTGGTGAACACCCAAAGTTTATGGTCCACTTAAACCCATGGTCAAAACCTAAAGCCCATGGTCCATCTAAACCCATGGTCAAATCCCATGGTCCACCTAAACCCATAGTCAAAACCCAAAACCCGTGGTCTACCTAAACGCATAGTCAAAACCCAAAACCCATGGTTCACCTAAAACTATAATCTAGTCCTATCCAAACCCATGTCAAACTCATGGTAAAAATAAACTCGTCTATGGTACCCTCATCCTTTTCCATAATTCTTATCCAAGCTAAACACTAACCTAGCCTAAGCTAAACACTACTATAGCTTCATCTTTCATAATCCTTACCAAAGCTAAATACTAACTTAGCTTTCATCTTTCACAACTCTTACCCAAGCTAAACATTGATCTAGGTTTCGTCTTTCATAGTCCTTACCCAAGCTAAACACTGATATAGCATTATCCTTAACCATCCTTACCAAAGTTAAATACTGACTTAGCGTCACTCTAATCCTTACCTAAACTAAATGCTGATAAGGTTTCATCTCTTACATCAGTATCCAAGCCCATGGCCCATCTAAGCCCATGATCTAGTCTAACCCATTATCCAACTATCACCAAACCTATAGTCCACCTAACATCCAAATCCATGGTACATCCATACCCAATCACAAAACCCATGGTCACTCTATCCTTAAGCCCATAGTAAACCATTCATAAATCATAATCCTAATCACTCAAAGCTAAATTCTGATCTAGCCACTCAAAGCCAAAATTTGACCTAGCCATCCCAAGCGAAATTCTGACCTAGCCACTCAAAGCTAAAATATGATCTAGCCACCTAAAGCTAAAACCTGACCTAGCTCCCTTAGCTAAATACATACCTAGCTAACATCATACACCTTTACCCTCATCTTTACCCATACATAGTCAACCTAACCACAAGACACTATCATCCACTGTCATTAAACCTAAGATCTTTTGGTTTGTCACACCTCCCCTTTTTTCCAAAGCTTGATACTAACCTAGTTCCTTTTCCCTTTCAAAGGTTACAAGATGTCTATTGTCGGAGATGAAATCACTACTACCAGAGCTGATGAAATCTTTGACGAGCTTCTTACTAAGCTTTCTCAACACCAAGATACTATGATGAAGAGGCAAGAAGCTCTTTTCCAAGACATGCTCAAGGCCCAAAGGAGGGCTATCATGGAAGATGTCTGTACCATGTTGGAATAGACCTCCCTAGGCTAAAACTCAACCGACCCAAAACTGCTTAAATCTGACCTAAGACCTGCTCTTTATCCTGTCTATGGATCCATTTCCAGAGCTAATTCTAGAGACAAAAGGCCTCCAAACACTAACACCATCCCACCACCACTTGAATTCCTTAGAAATAACTCACCTTTCTAATTCATGACAATTCAACCATCAAATTTTACCCCTACTCTCACTTCCCAACCCACGAATCCTTTCTAAGGGAAGGAAGTCAATCCTGAAATCAAAGCCATCATGGACAAAGTTAAGCACATGGAAAAAATGATAAAAAGTCTAAAGAAAAAAGAGGACCTAGTTGATATAGACTCCCTAAGCTTATTTCCCAATGCAAGAGTTCCGCTAAAGTTCAAGATGCCAAATTTGGACAAATTTGATGGTATTACTTGCCCCAAGGTCCATTTAAAGATGTATGTAGGGGCAATACATCCCTTTGGTATCAATAATGAGCTCCTTGCTCAACTTTTTCAGCAAACTCTTACTGATCCTGTCCTAAGATGGTTTATTAACTTAAATGTTACCCAAAAATAGACTTGGGAGGACATTTGCAAGGCATTTATTGAATAGTACCACTACAATAGTGAAGAGGACATTACAAGAAGGGATTTAGAAAACACAAAGCAACTTCCAAATGAGTCCTTCTCCATGTTCTTTACTAGGTGGAGGGCTAAAGCTGCTCAAATGGTAAACAGGCCAACCAAGTAAGAACAAGTAGATATCATTGCTAAGAATCTACTTCCTGCCTACAGAGCCCACTTATTAACACAATACCTACCCACCTTCAGAGCTTTGGTTGCAACTACATCAAAAGTTGAAGATTACATCCAAAGTCAATCATTTCAAGCTGAATTACCCACCACCAACCTGAACAGTGATGAGGAATCTAGTTCTAACTCAATCCACCTTACCTCAGCCCCAGAAGGCATGTCATGGAGTAGTTCAAGTTCAGCTAATATGACCTGTCTAAAATTGAATTCCAAGTCTAAGCCTGAGTATGAGTCTGAATGTCAAAAGTCTAAGTCCAAATTTGAGTCGGAGTCTGTCGTCTTATTTTTCTTTATTCTCGTTGACCATAGCAGTCTCTTTTGTCACCTTGCAATAAAGTTTCCTTTATAGTAATGCGCATACATTTTCTTTTCGGTCCGATGTGGATGAGCTTACCCAAAAAAAAAAAAGAGAAAAAGAAAGTGAGAAAAATGAACAAACAATCAAATCCACCACAATTAGCACATGTTAAAATTTGAGGTGCCATCAACAATTGCACCTAATCAAAGAATGTCAAATGATCAAATAGTTGAAGCATAAAAAGCAAGTAAATGTAATTACTTATTGCACATCAGATAATCAAATAATACACCTCAACAAAAGGCAACAAGTTTAAAGAAGACTTTTGTTAAATCCAGAATTCAAAGGTCTGATCCCTCAAAGAAAAATAGCTAAACATGGTGGAATGTTTTTTCCCAAATTTTATTAATGCAAGCTCACTAAACTGAAAACCCAAAAAGGGCAGCTTAGGCAAAAGTTAAGGCTGAGAGAGAGAGAGGGAGAGAGAGAAAGCTCATCCAAGTCATCTTCCTTTATGTCTGAAGTTGTCAAATCATCTTCAATCAATCTATCATCCTTCCTAACCAGAGGTTTATTCTCTAAGGATATACAATCTTCTATGCCCTTATCCTATAATAGGGGCATGTCTTCCTAGGTCAACATCTATTGTCAATCCATCCCGTTGTTTAGCTTAAAGAGCTAAAGCACAATCCCTCATACATATCTCCAGTCTATCACATCTTTATCTCTCATTTGGGAGCATGATCCCCAATTTATCTTCTTCCATTAGCCCTTTTGCCATTCTTAAGGGCTCTTTACTTCAACTAGTGCAATCTATAATTAAGTGTCACTCCAATAGTCTCTTCAATCTCAAACAACAAGAAAAGCTTGACTTGTTCTTTTCCATGATTCATGTTACAAAAAGCAAAATCATACAACCTCCATGATTCTTTTCAGAGGTTTCAACCTACCCTCAAATCATTCTCAAATTTTATGAAATCATATTGTTCCATCCCAAGCCTCATTGGCAAATCATACCACATACCACCCATTCCTTGGCATAATCTCAAAATGAGTAGAACCAAAATCCCCAAGTCTATCAGGGCTTATCATCTTTAAATTGAGTTTCCTTGGCAAAACTAGAAGTGGAGGCATATCTCCCAAAAAGCCTTCATCAAGAAGCCCAAATCCCAAAAGCCTTCATCAAGAAGCTCAAATCCAAAAGCCTTCATCAATGAAGCTCAAATCCAGAAGCCTTCATCAAGAAGCCTAAACCAAAAGCCTTCATTAAGAAGCCCAAATCCAAAAGCCTTCATTAAGAAGCTCAAATCCAAAAGTTTCAACCTACCTTCAAACCAAGAAGCCTTCGTTAAGAGGCACATGACCCAAAAGCCTTCGCCATAAAGCCCACTCCCAAAAAGCCTTCATCAATAAGCCTAAACCAAAAGCCTTTATCATGAAGCCCAAATCCAAAAGCCTTTGCCATGAAGCCCAAATCTAAAAGCCTTCACCATGAAGCCCAAAACCAAAAGCCTTCACTATGAAGCCCACTCCCAAAAGGCCTTCATTTATGAAGCCTATGATCTCCTTTAAGGCAAAATCAAACTGAGCCTTTCAAATGGATTTTCTAACCAGACCGACCCTCCTTAGCCAAGACCTTTCCCTATAAGGACTAATCCTTAATTATAACTTTCAGTGGGCAAATCGAGTCGAACCACCCATATTGACATTTCCACACCCCTCGTTTTTCAGAGACATAGTCTTTTAACACCAAAGCCAAACAGATAGCTTTGATCCTAATCCTTCTAACACTAAAGTTGAACAGATAGCTTTGACCCTAATCCTTCTAACACCAAAGCTGAACAGATAGCTTTGATCCCAATCCTTAATACCAAAGCTAAATAGATAGCTTTGATCCCAACTTTCCTAACCAATAAAGCCAAATAGATAGCTTTGACTATAATCCTCCCAACCACCAAAGCCAAACAGATAGTTTTGATCCCCAAACATCAAAGTCAAATAGATAACTTTGATCATAATCTCCCCAATAGTAAGGCCAAACAGATGGCCTTGCTAAACCAATTTGAATTCCCTAGGTGGACTAAATCTCCAAATCCTTCAAAGTCTAGGTAAAATAGATAGCCTTGATTAAAATTCACCAAATCATCTTTACCTCCAAACAATTAGGTTGGACATATAGCCTTAATTGAAAATCACCATTCTCACATCCAACACTAAGCCATTGACAAAACCACGTTTATCCTATCAGCCCTCTCCAAAAAGGTTTATATCTTTATACCATGTTTGTCCTTCATAAACTCTAGTTTACACAAAGCATGAATGTCCTTATACATGATAAGCACAAGTAGATATCACAAGCCCAAAGTCTAACAGGGTATAGCACAAGTTCTGACATGGTATAGACTAAAATCTAACATGGCAAAAGAACATATAAGCCAAAAATCTGATGTTGCAAGAGCACAAGCCCAAAGTCTGACATGGCATCTCTTCCTAAGGTTCACTGTCATCAGAATTGCCTTTTGCTTAAAACCAATTCTAATAAGGGGGCAACTATGAACCCTCAAATTTGCACATCCTGATCCGGCTGCAGCTTGACACCTACTAAGAATAGGGCGCTATGCATACGGTGGTCCCACTAGCTGATTAGCAGACAGGGGTCAAGGGGGCAGTGCCCCTTGCAGGGTGCAGGGCAGTGCCCCATTGAAAAATAATTTCCTGAATCTTTCCTTCTCCAGTCAACCGTCTTTTAGTTACGAACCCACAGGATCAAACCGAGCTTGAATTGGAACTTAAACGGATCCAAAATGGACAAAAAAGTAGGAAATAGGTTGAACCAACCGGCTAGCGCACAAGAGGCGCATCGCTGCCTTGGGCGGCATGCCTAACGTGCCGCCGTCTGGGCAGCACACCTGCCGTGCTGCCGCTCTGGGCGGCACGCCTTTCATGCCATATAGGCGGCATATCTGCCGTGCAGCCTTGGGTGGCATGAAATTGGTGCCAGCAGCCAGGTGGCGCGATTAACATGCCTCCCGGACACCCGGCACATCACCGATGCCGCCCGTGCTGCCCATGATGTGCCGGTGCTGCAGTCCTTACCGCCGACACCCCCTTCACCAGCTCTATAAATAGAGCCACCTTCCAGCTCATTTAAGAGGGGAATTCAAAAGACAAAAATTCTCTTTGATACATTTCATCACGCTATTTTGCTATCCTTTTGCTATTAAGGTTCAATTTCAAGATCCTAAATCCAAAGTGGAGCTTAGATCCGGAGTTAAGCTCGTCCTATTCATCCAAAAATCAAGGAAAGCAAAGGTATAATCTTCTTTCTATTTTCAAAATTCTAAACTCAGATCTAGAATTCTCTTTAGGTCTAAAACAGAAAAGATCTAAAATTTATTAATTTAAGAATTAGATTTAAATTATTAAACAAACCAACACTTTTTTCCATAACTCCTCCTTCGCAAGAAGGAAGAACTGCGTAGGGTTTGATTCCTATTCAATAGGATACTCAGGCTGCCATTCTGAAAAGGCATCAACTCCAAAATCATTTTTAATAACATTTTTCCCTTTTATATTTGTTATTTATTTCCAAATATGTACTTTTCATTTCTTTAATGTAGTTGAGGAATGTGTGCTTTCCCTAGTACCCATAAGGGCTAAAGGAAAGATCCTCTTATTTTATTCGTTTTGACCATGTAATAATTAAGTAGAATTTACTTTTGCTTATTTATCCATAATTATCATTTTATCTTATATATCTGTTTCATGTATCATTATATTCCTATTCATGCATACACAAAAATTCCTTTTTCAAGAGTTATTATGCAATTTTAGCCAAAAATATATTTCCTTAATTGTGTAATTACCAAAATATGATCCCCGAGCCCTCCTTGGTCACTCGCAAATTAGTGCATTTTTCATTGGGATGAAATCAAATCATTTTTGGAGTTAATCAATTTGGGTTTTCTTTAATTTTCCAATTAAAATAAGTAAATTAAAGTGGCGACTCCCTTTCACAACCTTCAAAATACCAAAATCAATTTTCTAAACTCACAACGAGTTCCAATCGTGGAGTTTCTCCCGAAGAGCATTTTGATTCCTCGGTGGATCGGACCGGTGCTCGGGCAAGGCCTTACACACATATGATAAGTTTAGGGGTTAGAAATTTTCTCCAACCCTAAAGCCTATGTGATGGATTTAGGGGTTAGAGAAAGGTAACTAAGGTCAAAATAGTGTTTTAACTACTTAAGGCTTAATGGAAGTTATCATAAACCATAAAGGGTAAATTGGTCTTTTCCATTTAAGCTTAAAGTAAAAAAGAAAACTAAATATCTCATTTGTCCCTTATTATTAAACATAGTTGTTGGCTATAAAAATAAAATGATGTTGTTTAATTTGCTAGTTTTTGATGCACATCTGGATCAAGAAAGAAACCTTAGGAACTAAGTATTGAGAGAAAAGAAAGAGAAGAATTGTTCTTCAATTTTGTTGTTCTTCATTTCTTGTTCTTTGTTCTTTGAGAAAGAATAAAGGTTTCTATTGTTGAAAAGAAACATCTATAGCAATTAGAAGAAATCAAATCACTAAGGATTTATTTTAGAAGATCTTGTATTCATTTGGGCTACCAAGAGAGAGAATCAAGAACATCTAAACAAATCAAAGTGAGCCTTAGAGGTGGAGCTTGGTGTAGACAATCTAGAGGCTCTACATTTGGGGAGCTTTTGGAGTGGAAAGAAGAATTGGAGTTCATATGCTTCAAGAGGTAATATGATTACCACTTCATCTTCTTTATTTCTTATGTGTTTTACACATTAATTAGATGATTAGATTAATGTTTATTGGACCCATTTGGGTGTAAGTGAAATTTTAAATTATTTGAAATTTCACCCACCATGTTGCTTCCGCTTAATTTATGCCCAATATTCCTTCAGCATGTAAGAGGACATGGCTAGAGATATTCGAAAAAGTCATGCCCATGATTCACCAAAAGGAAGAGAAGATGCTTGAAGGGGAGGACTCTAAGAAGTATTTAGACTAAGATTAAGTTTATGGTAAGATTCAAAAACTAGAGAGTGACCACACATATTTGAGGGAAGAAAATCGAAGTCTTAGGCTTTTGGTTCATGCCTTGAGGAAAGATGTGGAGTAGCTTAAGACCAGAGGTGTTAAGCAAATGGATGATAATGCACTTGGAGATTTTTGTCACTCACCATCTAGGACTTTGTCCTCGATGGGTGTGAACCTTTAATTTTGCACCCTTATCAACCAGTCGCACCTTAGCACCTACTAAGTTTAAAGTGCTATGCGGAGCTGTTAACCTTAATTACATTGCTATCCAGACATCTAAATTTCCTAAACTCCAAACCAACCAATCCCTAAAAAAAAAAAAAAAAAAAAAAAGCCAGCTGCATTAGAATCTAACGCGGCTCCACATTTGTGGCGGCGTGGATTGCGAGTGGTAGCCGCATTAGATCGGCCACGCCGTCCACCTAGTTTAAATTCCGAAAATGCCCACTCTTTTTCATTTTTTAATAATTTTTTTAGTCTTATCATTTTCGTCTTTTCACATTTTTACTTTCCAAATCACCCCCACCTCATTTTCCTATAAATAGCCCTTTCATTTCCTCATTTCAAATATACATTGAGTTAAAGTTGATAGCTATCCTCTAATTTCTCTCTTCTTCCCCCTCCAATCACTCTCTAATTAATTAATTAATCTTTTTAATTAATTAGTTACCTCACCTATACCAAGTTAATTAATATTTTTAATTAACTAAATTTCTCTCTTTTTTAATTAATTAATTAATTAATTAATCACTTTTTTCAAGATCAAATCAATCATTTTCTTAAATCCATCCTTCATCTAAATTAATTAATTAATCTTTCTAATTAATTAATTGATCCATTCTTTTTATCATATTAATTAGTTAATTAATCATTTTAATAAATTAATTAATCAATCCTTTTCTTAAATCTACCCTTCATCCAAATTAACTAATTAATCTTTTTAATTAATTAATTTGTCCATCCTTTTTATCATATTAATTAGTTAATTAATCATTTTAATTAATTAATTAATCAATCATTTTCTTAAATACAACCTTCATCTAAATTAATTAGTTAATTTTTTTAATTAATTAATTTATCCATCCTTTTCATCATATTAATTAGTTAATTAATCATTTTAATTGATTAATTAATCATTTTTCTTAAATCCACCCCTAATCCAAATTAATTAATTAATCTTTTTAATTAATTAATTTATCCATCATTTTCATCACATTACTTAGTTAATTAATCATTTTAATTAATTAATTAATTTTCCAATTAATCCAATCACCTAATCCCAATAAAACAGAACTTCAGTCCGGTAGAACCCTCTGTCCAGCAAAAGCAAAGGTATCAGCCTTTTTCTCTCAAAACACGTAAACCAAAATCAATCTGATTAACCTCTAAACCTCTCCACTTAATCATGGAACAACTTACGTGGGTTTTGATCCCCATTCATCGGGATACGTAGCCACATTTGGAATCTAAATTCAAATCCCAACCAATCTCCATTTCCCTTTTTTTGATGTTTCATTTTAATTTTCTCATTGCACATATACCATACTCATGCATTAATCATGTTATATAAGTTGTCATATAATATTTGTCGTTCATGGAATTAGTTTTTAAGTCAAATTAAACTTAAGAGATAAATTTAGATTATTTAAAACTAAAAACCTAATCCCTGAATTTAACCTGGTTCAAGGCTAGTTATTTTATCCTTGGGTAAATTAATTGCAAAATTAATGAATTGGAGTCAATTTGGGTTTTTTTTTCCTTAATGTTTTCCCAACTAAATAAAATTAAGGTGGCAACTCCCAAAAATCATTTTCAAAAACAACCAATCTGAACTTGAATGTTCCATTATGAGTCTAAAACCCCAATGAGCTTCCCGATTCCCTCTAGTGGATCGGGCAGGTGCATGGGTGATGCTTCACAGCTGGTGACTCTGCTGGAGACCTTGCCACCTTTTTTAAAAATAAAAGGAAAATAAGAGGATTACTATTTGGTTAAAAAATTTTCCAAAATAATCTCCATTTGGCTCATTAAGTATAATTTGACTTTCATGCATCACTTTACATAATAAAGGCCCCTTGCCTAGCCTTAGCTTTAGGAAAACTTTTGGAAGGTGAGTAGAATTGGCTCGATAACTCTCTTCCAATATGTTAGGAGATAGCAAAAAATATTCCACCCCGTAATGAATCCCTAATCATTTCGATGGTGTGACAAGTAATTAGTGCCGTCGGACCCACGCGAGGCTCCTTACCTCATATGTGGTTAGGTATATCAATGCACTAGTGAGACGAGGACCCTTAATCAAACCACCCTTCACCTTTGTGCATATAGTCACCCTAGCATTGACCTTAGGTTCCATGTACCATAATAAAGACACTTGTGCATATGTCTATGAAACATTTTTTGGCATGCATCATGACATGACTATGCATACATGTTATAAGGCCAAGAACCTCGAGTTTATGTTATGCCTTGAACCAAGTTGAGCATCAACCTTCAATCTTTAAACACTTTTAGCCCAAGACTTTTGGCTCATTACCTCCCTCAAAACTAAAATTATTGGCACCACCATCACCTTATGCCCAAAACCTTTAAATCCAAACACCAATACCCTTGCCCAAACACTCCAAGATATCAAACCCTCATTTAGCCCAAAACCTTTTCGTCCCAACCTATGTCCTAATCCTTAAGCCCAAAACCTTTTGGCCCTAGCCTAAGTCTTAATCCTTAAGCCTAAAACCTTTTAGCCCCAAACCTAAGCCCTAAATCTTTAAGCCTAAAACCTTTTGGCCCTAACCTAAGTCCTAATCCTTAAGCTCAAAACCTTTTTGCTCCCAACCTTAGACCTGATCTTCAAAGCCGAATACTATTGACCTAATGAATAATCATTACCCCAAATACCTTAAGCCTAAAATGTTTGGCCCAAAATGCCTTAGGAATTCCTTTTTTTTTATCCTCAAAATTTGCATCCTTTCATCATTTTTTCATGCCTTTTTCATACATTTATGCTTCTTTTTTTTTTTATGCTTTGACGATACCAATGGCCTACTCTTTTGATCGAGACACCATGAATGCATTTTTCACCAGCATCCTCAAAAGGCAAGAGGAAAATTTCCAAGCCATACTCACCTCTGCCCTTAATGCTCAATAAGCTAATTTCAATAATGCTTTAGCCGCCTAACAAACCAAATTTAACAAAGCCCTGTCTGCTCAACAAGTCAGCTTCAACAAAGCATTGTCTTAACTCACCAAAGCCCTATGCTCCCAAAGGCAGTCTATGCATTCAACTCCTTCAATAATGTCTTGCGATTATCATTTTGCTAAACAATCTAAGTTTAATCCAATTGACTCAATTTCTAGAGCACCCAATCTTGATCTAACCAACATTGTAGCTCTTTTTATGGTCAATCAGCCCGACACCTCTCTTTTTTCAACCAACACTGCCTTTGGTCCTATTGCTGTAACTATACCAACTCCTATCGTTGGCCTTGCCTATGATAAAGAAGTGTACAAAACTACCATACAGTTAACCTCAAACACTCTTGCTAACCCAATTCCTTTTATTGATCTGACCAAAAATCTCATACCACTAAACACCAAAGTGAACTTTCCTCCTACCTTACCATCACTAACCACCAATCCCATAAACTAGAAAGAAGAAAGTTCACTGATTTGGGAATTTCTTTAAGTGTAATTTACATGATGGCTTTTGAAGCTGACTTGGTTAAGCCTCTAAAGCCGAAAGTACCCTCCATCCATCCATCCAAAAACTATAGACCTGATCAATATTGTAAGTACCACCAAGGAGCTGGGCACGAAACTGAGATGTGCAAAAATCTAAGGCATCGAATACAAGACCATATTGATAATGGAGATATCCTCCCTTTAGAACCAATACCCAATGTACCCATTGACCATAGGGACATCATCAATCTCAAGTAGCAACACATTTTGTCAGATTTATCTAACCTACCCAATGACAAGCACTTTGAGGAGAGCATTGGTCTAGTTGATGTGCCCTTTTTCGAGTCCTACAATCAAGTTAAGTCCATTCAATCCTGAGTCCGAGTCATATCAAGTCCAAGTTTGAGTCTTTTGAGTCTGTTGAATATTTCTCTTAATTTGAGTTTATTAACTCTTATGCTTGTTTCTTTTCTTTTCATCCTCAATTGTCCAAGGTCAAAGTCAGAGCTTATGATGTATTTCTATCCTTTAAGTCTGTAATGACTTTTCCAATTTGTCTTAATAAAATTTTAGATTTTTGATATTATATCTTGTGTTCTTTTTTTTTTTTTTTTATGATACACCATAAAAGAGAGAGAGAGAGAGAGAGAGAGAGAGAAAGAAAAATAAATAATAATAAATTTTTGCTTACATTACACGATAACATCATCCCAAGTTAAAAATTGAAGATGGAACAACTCTTAGAACTCAGCTACAAAGTTATTGTGCATATCAAGGGATGAGCCCAACTAGTTATTTATTTGGAGCAATCAAATCCTAAATCTTTGACTGAGTGTGAGAACATCTTAATGACTGAAGATCACTTCACAAAGAAGATTGAAGAAGACCAATATCAAGTTTTGAAGTAGTCAATTTACCGAGATGAGAAAAGGCCCAATGAGAAGCTTTAAAATAGATTTAAAGGCTAACAAGATTGTCATGCCTAACTTTTTCCCACATTGTAGCAAGAACTACATAGACCTATTCTCCATTAAAAATAAAAAATAAAAAAAAAAGAGAGAGAGAGGGATGGTGTGTCACTGAAATTGGATTATATTTTGAGTCATGTCAAAATCCATTTGAATATATTAAGCAGTCTAAATAATTTATCCTCATGAGTAGTTAAATAATTTTATCCTCCTCAAAGTCTTCCTTCTTCGTGTAACCCTTTTTCCTTCCCTTAATCATTCAAAGGATAAAGAAAGTTTTCGAGTCGAATATCGAGTCCTCGCAAATAAAGCTGCCTTTACAAATCATTAGGGGGGCATGTCATTTAAAGACATTCATATTCTTTTGAACAAGCTTCAATCAATCCACCACCTCTTGTCAAGGGCAAGATCTCTAAGTCATGTTTTCCCATCAAAGTACTTGAGTCACCAAAAGACCCAAATCAGATAGTTCTCCTTCATTTCCTAAAAGTTCATCCTGACCTTTTTGCATTCCAACTGAACCCAAAAAGCATTATCCTTAAAAGCCTTCTTCGCCTAGATAATGCATTCTTTCCTTTCTATGAAGCATTAAAAAAAAAAAGAAACAACCATAAAGCTAAAGCCCTTAGCAGAAATCAAAATATGCATTGCCCAAGCCATGTGCTAGAAGCCCACAACCCACCTTCTCGAAAGCCATACACACTTTCTAAAAGCCCCAACTTCAAATCCCATGCCAATGGAGGAAGCCTACCTCCCATTTCCAAAGCTCTAGCTCCTTTATGAAACTAAGCCACTTAAAGGGTCCCGCTATGAACCAAAGTCAAGGCATGCCCCTCTCATCTACTTAAAGGAAACCTGATCTCCAAAATCCAAGTGAACTTCGCAAACTTAACCAAGCCATTTATTCTTGTAACCAAAACCCTGTCATACCAAGACCAAAACTAGTGCCAAGATTAACTAAATCCTAATACCTACCAACCTATTTGTTCAAACCTCTTAACAAAACCAAAACTAAACCCTAAAAGAAGTCCAAACCTTAGACTCCCTAATTAACTGCCCAAGCGACCCAGCCAAGACAAGAGCACAAAAAGAAACATTGGGCCATATGGAGTGAACCATAAGTCTTTGTCATATATGTTAAGTTATAAGCCCCTTCATCGCTATAAGCTTCCAAAGTTAAACCAGGGGTAAACCATCGACCAGAACCAATTCTTCCTCTAAAGCCTTGGGAAGCTTAAAATAAATAATTTCCCTTTTGGACCTGAAATAAGCCACTTGTCTGCTAAATCAATCACAGACTAACCCATTGCCATGCCAAGCCCTAAACCATGTCAAAATAGCTGAATTATTGCCTTCTAATAGGGTACCTTCCTAAAATCACCTTTCAGATAACCAGCCATTGGTTCAAGGCATGTTGCTTATATGAACAACTTTCTACTTAGGGTCTAGATTACCTATCGTTGTCATTACTCAAAAACATCATAGAATTATCAGACCTTCCTAGGGTAATCCTAGGAATCCATAAAAAAAATCAATCAAAATAATCATTTTGCAACCTGTATACTAGTTTAAGAGTCAGCATTGCATGCAAATCGCATTCACGAAGTAATCTCATGAATCCACCATTATGCATCCATGCAATCATCCATTATAGACATCATCACAAATCATGCATGGCATAGAATTCAAATAAAAGGTCTGTGAATTCTGAAACATGCATGCATCATTTGTGCACCAGCATCTATGCAATCATTTGCAATCATGCACCATCATGCATAAGCTGAGCCAATAGCCTCATCGACACCTCCTAAAGCTAACCAGTGTCTCATTAAAGCTAAATGATACCTTTCCAGATCTAATCAACGAAGTGTGACTTCCAAAGTCCGTTTACTCCCATCAAAGTTCCTTTAAGCCTTCCAAAAGGCCCAACCCCTCACATTTAAAAGCCTAAGTTTCTTTGGCGCAATTGAAATTTTTTCAAAATCTATAGAGCTGACTTGATAAGTGCATAAATTTATGCAATTTACCTTTTAATTATCATGATTTATGTTTAAAATTGAGTTTAATGTGTTTTTTTCAGTGCAATTGATAGTTCTTTTTAGGAATTCTCTATTTTGGCATGTCACGATGCGAAAGGATAAAGAAGGATAAGGTTTAGTGTAGGAAAATGAGCTAATTCAAAAGAGCAGAAGAAAAAGTGAGAGTCCCACGCCTAAAGCCACGAGCGTGGGTATGGGCATGTAGAAGAGAAATTTGATTCTACCAAAATGAGCCAATTCAGCACTTTTGCCTGGAGTGTCCCATGCCCAGAGCCATAGATGTGGCCTTAGGCATAGGAGCGACATTTCCCTAACTATAAATTCATCTTTTAGCATATTTAAGTTTTTTTTTTTTTTCAGAACTTCTCTCATGAGGGCCGACTTTTCTAAGGAAGAACCAAGGGTTTACAATTGAAGTTGAAGGTAGAGATCCAAGATTTACAAGAGTTGAGCAAAGAATCGAAGATTAAAGTGGAGAATTTTGAATCATTCATCATGGATTTTTTAGATTCTTTTCTATTTTTCTTTTGCTCTTGTACTCTCTCTTTGAACATGAACTAATTTATTTTCTATCTAGATGTTGATGAACCCTAGCTTTGATTTTATGGATTGAATAACTTCTGCTCTAATGAAATCGTTCAATGGAGTTGATTTATCTTTGTGATTCAAGATTTGTTTATTTCCAATTGATATTAGCATGCTTATTGATTGGTTGTCATTTTCATGTTATTGTCTTGAGAAAGCTTGATATGAATAGAATACTTACAAAGGTTAAGAGTTGCTTGGGGTGCTAGAGATAGACTTACAAAACCCTTTGGTTTATTATTCCTTGTTCTTAATGCATGAGCCATTTAAGTATGTTTGAGAAGAGAATCCTTGCATTATACTTGGTGATTAGGGATTAATTCATTTGAGAGAGGCTTTGATCTTATTTAGTGGGATGCCAATTCAACTCACTAGTTTGATTTAATTGGGTTGCTATTCATGAAGTATAATTAGTGGCTAGGGGGATTCAATATCTGGATAGACTTTTTTATCAATTACTCTTTGCAAATTGTTTGTTATTTTTTACTTTAGTCTTCTAATTAATTTAGTTAACTTATTTTAATACTACATCAAGATCATTGATTCGCTAAACAATAATAAAAATTTAAGCTAGTAATTGTCCTTGTCCCCTGTGGAATGATATCTATACTCATCACTTTATTACTTGCTCGACCCGTGCACTTGCGGTAACAATGCATAAAATTGCAGTCAAGTTTTTAGCACTATTGCCGAGGGCAATAGTTTTCAATATTAGCAATATAATTGAGATTGTTGATTTAGTTTTTCTTTTCTTATTTTTGAAAATTTATTTTTGGTTGTTTGCTATCATTTTAGGTACTTTTCTTTGTTTATGACCAGAGCTAGTTCCTTCAATCTACTTGAATTCCATCCATAACTAGAGAGAACCTTGAGACGAAAGTAAAAGCAGGAACAGGAATTAGCTTTAGTGAAAGGGGTTGCAAACCTGGAAGACATAGAAGAAGAAAAAGAGGAAGAAATGATGGTTGAACCACCAAGGACAATGCAAGATTATGCTAGGCCCACTCTCAATGGGGCTGACTCAAGCATATGGAGGCCGGTAGTTGCTGCAAATAACTTTGAACTCAAGCCTGGCATCATTCAAATGGTGCAGTAAACTTGCCAATTCGATGGCTTCCTGGATGAAAATCCTCACGCTCATTTGGAAAATTTCCTGGAGATATATGACATTTTTAAGATCAATGGAGTGTCAGATGATGCGATTAGATTAAGGTTGTTCCCATTCTCACTGAAGGAGGAACCTAAGAAGTGGATGAAGTCTTTCCCCACTGACACTTTCACCACATAGGGGCAGCTGGCAAAAAAATTTTTGGAAAAATACTTCCCTCCATCCAAGACCACCAAGTTGAGGAATGATATCTCCTCTTTTCTTCAGCAGGACAATGAGACCGTCTATGATGCATGGGAGAGATTTAAAGATTTGTTGAGAAGATGTCCACATTATGGTCTTCCATTGTGGCTTCAAATTCAAACCTTTTACAATGGGTTGAACTACGCAAGTAAACAAGCCATTAATGCAGCAGCTGGGGGTTCTATAAATAACAAGACTCCTGAGGAAGCAAGAGACTTGGTGGAAAATATGTCTTTGACCAACTATCAATGGCAAACTCCAAAGAAGCAAGGGAAGCTAAAAGCAGTTGGTACTCATTCAGTTGATCCTGTAATTGCTTTGATAGCCCAACTGGAAGTTATGAATTAAAAGATGGACTCTCTAGCAGCTGGTTTGTTGAGTCAATAGCAGGTTATGTTCTGTGATCTATATAGGGGAGGACATTTTAGCCAAAAGTGTAAGAGTGGTAACATGTTTGCTAAACCATAGCAGGTGGACTATATGGGGGTGTGAATAGAAACCAGTAGTAGGACAACTCATATAGTAATACCTATAATCCGGGGTGGAGGAATCATCCTAATTTTTCATGGGGTAATCAAAATAATCCAAGACCTCCTCCTGGATTTCAATAGCCTTCACAGTCATAAGCTCCTCCACCTCCTAGAAGAAGCTCTTTAGAGGAAACCATGATGAAATTCATTGAGTCTAATGAGCAAAGACACAAGGATACTGAGACAGCATTTCAAAACCAGCAAGCCTCCATTCATAACTTGGAGAATCGTATGGGACAATTTGCCAAGCTGCTTAGTGAAAGGGGGACATGGGAGTTTGCCTAGCAACACTGAGGCAAATCCAAAAGAGTAGCTTAAGGCAATTACATTGAGGAGTGGCAAGCAGGTTCAGGGGAGTGTGGTTGAAGAGCAAGAGGTGGCTGAGAAAGAAGTCAAGGTACCAGGTACCAAAGAGAAGAAAGCTAAAAATGAAGTTGCAGTGGGTAATGAGGCAAAAAAGGAGAAAGTTGCACCAACATCTACCCCATCATTGAAAGAGTACCGACCTTAAGTACCGTATCTTGCACGTTTGCAAAAGGATAAACTCAATGCCTAATTCGGTAAGTTTGTTAAACTCTTTAAGCAACTTCATATTAATATACCATTTACTGAAGCTTTGTCATAAATTCCCAAATATGCTAAATTTTTGAAAGAGCTCCTTTCTAACAAAGGGAAGCTCGAGGAAGTATCATTGGTGCATTTGTCAGAAAAGAGTTTAACAATTTTGCAGGGAAGGTTACCTAAAAAATTGAAAGATCTTAGTAGTTTTACCATTCCATTCTTTATAGGTAGCCTTGAGATAGAAAGTGCTTTAGCTTATTTGGGGGCTAGCATAAGTATTATACCCTATAAGTTTTTTAAAGAATTAGGTATTGGAGAATCCAAACCAACACTAACGACAATTCAATTAGCCAATAAGTTGATAGTGTACCCTCGAGGTATCATTGAGGATGTGTTGGTAAAAGTTAGGGATTTTATTTTTCCTAATGATTTTGTGATCATTGACATAGATGAGGACGCGGATGTCTTGCTTATCCTTGGTAGGCCATTTTTAAATACAACCCATGCCTTCATCGATGTCCATGACGGTACTTTGACTTTAAGAGTGGGTAATGAACAAGTTATTTTTCATATTCCTAATGCAATGAAACACCCACTTGCACTTGATGAGGCAGATTCATTCAATGATATTGTTGAGCATGAAACCATAAATTTTGTTACTAACATTATTTCCAAGGATCCCCTTGAGTTATGTTTGGTGTAGGAATAGGTAATGAATCAGGAAGCAAAGGAACAATTGGCTTATTTGGAGGTAAGCAAGCCATGCAAGAAGGGGGTAGTTGAATCTATTGATATGCCCAAAGAGGAGAAAATGAAACCATTCATCATTGACCCGCCAAATTTGGAACTCAAGCAACTCCCTTCTCATTTAGAGTATGCTTTCCTGGAAAAAGATTCTAAATTACCTATAATTGTGAATGCTCATCTTTCTAAAGAACAAAAGGCAAGGTTATTGGAGGTCTTGGGAAAACATAAAAAGGTTATAACATGGAAAGTTGCAGACATCAAAGGCATTAATCCTTCTTTTTCCACCTATAAGATCTTTATGGAATAAGAGTTCAAACCTATGGTACAACCCTAAAGGCATCTCAATCCTAAGATGAAGGATGTGGTAAAGGTTGAGGTGATCAAGCTTCTCGATGCAGGAATTATTTATCCCATCTTAGATAGTTCTTGGGTGAGTCTAGTTCAGGTAGTACCAAAGAAAGTTGGCATGACTGTAGTGCCCAATGAAAACAACGAGTTGATTCCTATAAGGACTATCAAGGGATGAAGGGTTTGTATTGACTACAGGAAGCTGAATGACGTAACTAGAAAAGGTCACTTCCCGCTTCCTTTCATTAATCAAATGTTAGAGAGACTTACTGGGCATCAATTTTATTACTTCCTAAATGGATTATCAAGGTATTTTCATATCCCTATAGCTCCAGAAGATTAGGAGAAGACACATTTACATATCCTTATAGGACTTTTGCATACAGAAGGATGCCATTTAGACTATGCAATGCACCAATAACGTTTCATAGGTGTATGATGGCTATATTTTATAAGATGGTTGAAGATATTATAGAAGTCTTTACAGATGATTTTTCAGTGCATGGTGATTCCTTTGAAGGTTATCTGCAGAATTTGGAAAGAGTGCTTGCTAGATGTGAAGCAACCAATCTAGTTTTGAATTGGGAGAAATGCCATTTCATGGTGTAATAAGGCATTATTTTGGGGCACAAGATATCACATGAAGGTATTAAAGTGGATAGGGCAAAAATCAAAATTATTGAGAAGCTTCCACCACCAACTTTAGTTAGAGCAATTTGGAGTTTCCTAGGTCATGCTGGGTTCTATAGAAGATTCATCAAGGATTTCTCCGAGATTGCTAAGCCCTTACAAAGCTATACAAGAAAGATGTAGAATTTAATTTTGATGAAGAGTGCTTACAAGCCTTTAACACTTTGAAGGCTAAGCGTATCAATGCACATATAATGGTGGCCCCCAACTGGAGTCTACCTTTTGTCTTGATGTGTGATACAAGTGATGTTACAATAAGGGAGGTTTTGGGTTAAAGGAAGGAGAAGCACTTCCAACAAATTTACTATGCAAGCAAGACTTTGAATGAGGCTCAAGCAAATTACACCACCATTGAGAAAGAGTTATTGGCTATTGTGTTTGCCTTTGATAAGTTTCTTTTCTATTTGATCTTATCAAAGGTGATAGTCTATACAGATCATTCGGCCTTGCGGTATCTCTTTTCCAAAAATGATGCAAAGCCCTAATTGATTCGTTGGGTATTATTGCTACAAGAGTTTGATTTAGAGACACAAGACAAGAAAGGAGCTGAAAATCTTACAGCTAACCACCTTTCACGGTTAGAGAACCCGAACTTGGAGACACTTGGAGAGGGGGATATTGCAGACACTTTCCTCGATAAGCTGCTGTACGCCATGGTAGGTATGGTAAGTAACTCTAACTCTGAACTACCTTGGTTTGTTGATTTTGAAAATTACTTAGCTGCTAGGGAACTCCCAAACGAGTTAACTTATCAGCAAAAGAAGAAATTCTTTTCTAATTTGAAATACTACTTTTGGGAGGATCCCTATTTATTTAAATTATATGCTGACTATATGATTTTGTGTTGCGTGGCTTGGTCTGAAACTATGAGCATTCTTAACCACTGCCACGCTGGGCTAGCTGGTGGACATACGAGACCTAGTAAAATAGCTCAAAAAGTTTTAGAATCAGGTTTCTACTGGCCTACTCTTTTTAAAGATAGTTATGAGTTTATGCGACATTGTGATCATTGCCAAAGAACTGGGAATATTTCGTCTCATGATGAGATGCCTCAAAGTAGTATTTTAGTTTGTGAAGTGTTTGATGTTTGGGGTATTGACTTCATGGGGCCATTTTCTAATTCTTTTGGTAACAAATATGTGCTTGTAGATATTGATTATGTGTCTAAATGGCCGGAGGCTCAAGCCTTGGCTACAAATGATGCTAGGGTAGTAGTGAAATTTTTAAAGAAATTGTTTGTTCGATTTAGCACACTTAAGGCCATTATTAGTGATAGAGGCACCCACTTCTATAATGCTCAACTTGAGAAAGTTTTCAAAAGGCTAGGTGTTACATATAAGCTGGCTACTCCCTATCATCCTCAAACAAGTGGCCAAGTTGAGAACACAAATAGGGAGCTTAAGAGAATGCTTGAGAAAACCGTGGAGCGATCTAGAAAGGATTGATCTGAAAAATTAGATAACGCTCTATGGGCTTTTAGGATAGCATTCAAAACTCCTTTAGGAACTACTCCCTATAGATTGGTGTAGGAAAAGCTTGTCATTTACCTATTGAGATTGAACATCATGCTTATTGGGCTATAAGATAGATTAACCTTGATCTAGCTAATACAGGTGAGAAGAGGCAATTGTAGGTGAATGAGCTAGATGAATGGCGATTGCAAGCCTATGATAATGCTCAGATGTGCAAGAAGTGGACCAAAAGATGGCATGATGCTCGGATCAAGCAGTGGAGAGAGTTTCAAGTTAGAGATTAGGTATTACTTTACAATTCTAGACTTTGACTCTTCCCAGGTAAGTTAAAATCTCATTAGTCTGGCCCTTTTACTGTTAAAGAGGTCTTTCCCTATGGAACAGTTAAGTTGACTCATCTAAAGAAGGGTGATTTTAATGTTAATGGACAAAGGTTCAAGATATACCTTGGGGGAGAATTGAATGAGGTGGTGGAGATTAAGTATCTCTAGGAATTAGGATGAGAAATCACCCTCAAAGTCCTGTTAAGACAATATTAAAGAATCACTGGGTGGGAGGCAACCCACCATTTTTAATGTTTTAGCAATTTAGTTGTTTTCTTTTTATTTTATTTTTGTGTTTTAAGTTGTTTAGAGATAATGCACTTGGGGTATGGTGTTTTTGTGCAAGGAAAGAGAGGAGATTTGCTCAAATTTGGAGGATTCTACAGCTAGCCACGCCCAGGGACACACCTATAGGCTTAGGCATGTTGAAAGATGCATTTTGGAATTATTCCAGTAGCCTGGCATGCCTAGAGCCATGCCGTGTTGTTGGACATGGCCTAAAATCAATTTTAGACAAGAGGTACAGAGGCTAGACATGCCTAGGGGCATGCACATGGGCTTGGACATGTGAGAAGCAACACAAATGTTGAAGACAATAAGCTGGCCATGCCCAGACCCATAGGCATGTGGTTGGGCATGGCCTAAGGTGCATTCAAAGCTTAAAAGTAGTAGCGAACCATGGGCTGGCCCACACCAAAGGCAGGTGAAAGGGACCATATGCATGCCCAGAGCCACGCCCGTGTGGTTAGGCATGGGAACGGCCCTACATTTTAAAAAGGGGCAGTTTCAACTAAACCGCCCCATTTGTCTCCATTTTTCTCCATTTTCTCTCCTCTCCCACTCTTTGAAAATCACACACCCACACACTTAATCTTTGATTTTGAGCTTCAAGGAAGGATTTAGGGTGGATACTCTCTGCTTTTACTGAATTTCTTTTGCAATCCCACTTCATTCCAAGCACAGGTTTGAGTTTTCTTCTCTTTTGCTCTTTCTTTCAAAATTTTGATGACTTACCATTGAGAATTTGGTTAGTTATGAGTTTAATCAAGAGAATACGTAATGGGTTAGTTTAGATTGCATGAACTAGGGATTTCACACTATATTTTATGGCAGATCCATTTTTCTTTACTAATTTTTTTTTCTGTTACTTGATTTTCTTTGATTATAATTATTTTGTGTGTTTGTGTTGAAATATGTTGACATGAGTATTACCCATTGCATATATCTCTTGAGTTTGTAAGAAATTTTAGGACATACTTTTGATTATTGGCAAAATCTTCCTTGTGCTCATGAAATAATACTATTGGATTATTGATTAGAATACATTGTAAGCATGGGTCTGTTGAATGATGGAATGGCTGTTATGTTGGCATTTTGGAATAATTGTTGTAATGTTTTACACAGCCATATTTTGGGTGGATCTAATGTTCAAATGTTGGTGGTTATGTTGTTTGTGTTTCGGTGGGTTATACATTTTGCAGATTATGGGTCCCCGAAAGCAACCCACATCCAGACTATCAAAGATATTACCCACTAAATCAAGAAGAAGGAAGAGTAGTTCTCGAGCCCCACCACCTACTGCAACTCCTGATATCACATTCATAGTAGATCATCCATGTGTATAGTTCAGTGAGGCAGAGGCTAGGGCTAAATTTGAGCAATTAGCGAACAAAGATTTTAAGCCCACTTGCACATTGGATTGGGGGGCTATAGAGACTACAAGTATAACAGATAGTATTCAGGCATTGATTAACTAACCAGGGTGGCAGCAATTATTTGAGATATTAGAACCCGCTTACCGAGAATTGAGTCTGGAGTTTTATTGCTCACTCTAGTTTAACAAGAAAATCATTTGAGTAACCAAGCCATCTCTCAAGTTTAGATTGGGTTTAAAGGATTTTCATCTAAGCATCAGTGACATTGCGGTAGTCATGGGACTTTATCAACACTCAAAGCTTGCCACCGATGTGTATAAAGGCGTTGATCTTAGTTTTACTAATGAGAGCATGCCAAATGATGTATAGAGGCAATTTGCACCCAAGGCAGGTAATTTTAATCCAAGGGTGTCTAAGGCTTCTAGCCTTTAGTCATTCACTCTTCGAGTGGTACACAATCTCCTAACCTACATAATTTTAGCTCGTCGCGATAGCACAGGTGCTATTACAAGATAAGACCCTTTCTTTCTGATGTATATGGCAGAGAATCATAGGTGTAACGTCGCACATGCCTTGGTCTATTTTCTTTATGAGTAGTCTAGGAAGGGCCCAAAAGGGGTATTATTTAGTGGTATGTACGTGACATTACTAGCATAGGGGTTGGGAGTTTTTGATGGTTTACCTCCAATGATGCTAGATGGTCTGCCACAGTGTTTGGGAATGAATATGCTAACATAGATGGACCCTCAAAAAACCTTCATGACACCTCTTGCTACTCCTACTAACCCTGGCCCACCACCACAGGAGGCTACTATGCCTAGATCATCTACTGGTCTTTCTAGACCATCTGCTTCTATTCCTCACCATTAGTTCTTTGAGTTTCGAGATTGGAGGCACAATATCGGTGAGTAGGAGGAAGGAAGGAAGATGACTGATTTGGAGTGACAATTGTGCCATATTAAGAGTTCTTTGGGTAGTCTTACTCTGCAGCACCAACATCCGTATTAAGAGTTCTTTAGGTAGTCTTACTCTGCAGTACCAACATCTTCATACCATGCAGAGGGAGATGAAGCAATTCATAGAGCAAGAGATCGAGCAGCGATGATGGATGCAGTGCTCTATGATGGAGTTCTAGGAGTGATAGGGCTTTGCATCGAGTAGTCAAAAACTACCTTCACTTCCACCCCCAGTTGAGGTCTCCAATGATGATGATGATGATAAGGATGGCGATGATGGGGGAAACGATGATGATGCTATAGATGACTAGACTCTTTTTATTATTCGTATTTTTTTTTTTGTTTTAGTATTTTATTTTATGTTATGGATCTCAATATGGTATTGTGACAGTTTCTCAATCAATAGTTTAATGTGGCATGATAAAGCGAACTGACCAAAATTCATACATTATGGTTCATGGCACTAATAGGATGACGACCATCTAATTAGATATGATGACATTGATTTTTTTCAACCAATGAGAATTAGTTTGTTTTCTTTCACTCCTTCTTGTTATCTTTTATTTAACAATTTATTTATTTATAAAATAAATATTATTTTAAGTTCTTCAGTTTTATTTTTATTTTATTATCTATGTTTTAGTTTTTGCTGCTCATTGGTTGCATTAGATTTGTCATGTAGTTTTTTTTTTGGGGGGGGGGAGGAAAAATCAATTGAGAAATGCATGACCTACCTATCCCCTCATGAAATTGTCACCTACCTACCCGCTCATGAAATTGTCATTAATTGTAAGCTTTTAATGAGAGAACTACATAGATAGACCATGCTCTGAACTGAATTTGTTGCTCTCACCTAGTTGAAAGTACGATTGCAAGTATGAGTTCTAAGAATCCTAAAGGCCATAGCTCCAAAAACAATAGGGATTGCTCTCCTCCATCCATGACCCCTGAATAAGTGATAGCTTTTTATGCTTACAGTAGGGCATACCCAGCTAAGAATGAGTGCACTTTTTCCTTAGAGGAGAAAGTGGCAATGGAAAAAGAGGCGAAAAAGGCTGAAAATGCGCAAACTAATGCTACATAAAGCAATTTCACACAGCAAGAACAACTAAAAGGGGAGAGTAATGAATCTCTAAAGGTGAAAAGGGGAAGAGGGAGGCCTAGGAAGGAGAAGTGAGGAGCCAGCTTGACCTAGGTTCAGCATTTCATCTATCTTTCTTGTATGAGCAATTAGCTATCTTTCATGTTTCTTTTTTTTTCTTTCATTATGTTCTATCTTAATGTAGTTTTTATGTTTCATGAATAACTCCTATGTTTCCACTTTTGTCTATGTATCTGAACAAGCACCACATGCAATCACGCATCTTTTCAGGTATTTCTATTCAAGGCAGTATAACATCTCTCCTTTCGTGCTTAGTTTTGGTTGTTTCTAACACATTGTGGACAATGTGTTCCTTAAGTATGAGGGAGGGACTAACATGTGTGTTAAATATATTTTTGAATTGCATTGTGTGTGTGATTGAATGTGAAGCCCAAGCAAAATGAGTTTTGATAATGGTTAGTTATAAGATCTCTCCTTTCTGGGAAATAAAGTAGTAACAGTTAGGTGGCAATGACTTGTTGATTTTTGGTTCAATTGACTTAGTCACTTAGAGAGAATTGAATTTGATAGCCTTGTTGGGATAATGAATTGACAAAATGTACAAATCCTAGAGTTTGAATCTTTAGTTACATTTGTGAGCATAGTTCTATTTCAGTGTATTTCAGTTAAAGTCAGTATAAATATTCAATACCCTAAGAATGTTGACTATTTCCTCAAAAAAAAAAAACTAATTTTTAAATAAAGGAGCTTTGAAAAATAAACTCTATTCCGCTGTTCTCGTTGAGATCACAAATAGTGCTAATAGCCATTTGAATTCGTGATTCTAGTCGAGTAACCAGGGTTCGGCATTACAAATGTTTATCTTCGTGTAAAAAGACTAGTATGACTATTAAAACAAGTCGGGCTCTTATATATATATATATATATATATATATATATATATA
This sequence comes from Reutealis trisperma, assembly GCA_947687605.1. Classification (NCBI taxonomy): domain Eukaryota; kingdom Viridiplantae; phylum Streptophyta; class Magnoliopsida; order Malpighiales; family Euphorbiaceae; genus Reutealis; species Reutealis trisperma. The sequence goes on along the minus strand of CANTUT010000514.1, from coordinate 26,279 downwards.
TATATATATATATATATATATATATATATATATATATATATATATATATATATATATATATATATATATATTAAGAGAAAGGAAAAGTTAGGGGAGTAGTCAAACACTTGGGAGAAAATTTTCATTGTTATGCTGTGCCTAAACTGTTATCATTGGAATTTTATGCTCACATTTGTAACTTTATTATTTAGACTATAGGGTTATGTTATCTTTGCCTTGAAGGTTTCTTAATTGGGTTATCATGTTTATTGATCAATTTTTGATTAAGAATTTTGAGCCTCATGGATCATAAATTGTTATCATACCAACCGATTAACTTTTGTTTATTCTGAGAGGGGGACTATTATTTCTAACTATTATTTTAAGTCAGTTTGCTTAAGGACAAGTAAATGCTCAAGTGTGGGGGGATTTGATAAATGCAATAATTTATGCAATTTACCTTTTTAATTATCATGATTTATGTTTACAATTGAGTTTAATGTGTTTGTTTCAGTGCAATTAATAATTCCTTTTAGGAATTCTCTATTTTGGCATGTCATAATATGAAAGGATAAAGAAGGACAAGGTTTAGTGCAGGAAAATGAGCTAATTTGAAGGAGCAGAAGAAAAAGTGAGAGTCGCACACCCAAAGCCACGGGCGTGGGTATGAGCGTGTAGGAGAGAAACTTGATTCTGCCAAAATGAGCCAATTCAACACTTTTGCCTGGAGTGTCCCATGCCCAGAGCCATGGCCATGGCCTTGGGCTTGGGAGTGACTTTTCCCTAACTATAAATTCATCTTTTAGCATATTTAAGTTTTTTTTCAGAACTTTTATCATGAGGGCCGACTTTTCTAAGGTAGAACCAAGGGTTTGCAGTTGAAGTTAAAGGTAGAGATCCAAGATTTACAAGAGTTGAGCGAAGAATCGAAGATTAAAGTGGAGAATTTCAAATCATTCATCATGGATTGTTTGGATTCTTTTTTATTTTTCTTTCGCTCTTGTACTCTCTCTTTGAACATGAACTAATTTCTTTTCTATCTAGGTATTAATGAACCATAGCTTTGATTTTATGGATTGAATAACTTCTACTCTAATTAAATCATTCAATGGAGTTGATTTATCTTTGTGATTCAAGATTTGTTTATTTCCAATTGATATTAGCATGCTTATTGATTGGTTGTCATTTTCATGTTATTGTCTTGAGAAAGCTTGATATGAATAGAATACTTACAAAGGTTGAGGGTTGCTTAGGGTGCTAGAGATAGACTTTCAATTATTCCTTGTTCTTAATGCATGAACCATTTAAGTATGCTTGAGAAGAGATTCCTTACATTATACTTGGTGATTAGGGATTAATTCATTTGAGAGAGGCTTTGATCTAATTTAGTGGGATGCTAATTCAACTCACTAGTTTGATTTAATTGGGTTACTATTCATGAAGTATAATTAGTGGCTAGGGAGATTCTATATCTGGATAGACTTCTTTATCAATTACTCTTTGTAAATTGTTTGTTATTTCTTAGTTTAATCTTCTAATTAATTTAGTTAACTTATTTTAATACTACATCAAGATCATTGATTCGCTAAACAATAATCAAAATTTGAGCTAGTAATTGTCCCTATCCCTGTGGAACGATATCTATACTCATCACTTTATTACTCGCTCGACCCATGCACTTGCGGTAACATTGCATAAAATTACAGTCATGACTCACCATAAGCCGAGGCTCTCCTTCTATCAAAATCTTTTCAAAATCTCTTAAGCCAACTCACCATAGGCCGAGACTCTCCCTTTATCAAGATATTCTCAGAATCTGTCGAGCTAACTAGCTACAGGTCGAGGCTCTCTTATTGAAATCTTTTTAGAATATCTTGAGCTGACTCTCCATAAGTCAGGGCTCTCCTCTTACCAAAATCTTGTCAAAATCTCGTAAGCCAACTCGCCATAGGTTGAGGCTCTCCTTTCACTTAATTATCTTGTCCAAAATTCTTTTCCACCTATAAATGTCTAGAAATGATCACCTAGACATCCATATGGTTTCACTTTCTACTTTTTTTACCCAAATCATCTTTATCTCTAACATTAAGGCCAAACAAATACCTTAATTGAGATTTATCCAAATCTTTTTTACCTCTAACATTGAGGTCGAACAAATAGCCTTGATTGAGATCTACCTCTATCATTAAGGCTGAACAGATAGCCTTGATTGAGATTTATCCAAATCTTCTTTACCTCTAATATTAAGGACAAACAAATAGCCTTGATTGAGATTTATGTCTAACATTAAAGCTGAATAGATATCCTTGATTGAGATTTACCAAATCTTCTTTACCTCTAAAATTAAGGCCGAATAAATATCCTTGATTGAGATTTACCCAAATCTTCTTTACTTCTAACATTAAGGCCGAACAGATAGCCTTGATTGAGATTTATCCTGAATCATCTTTACCTCTAACATTAAGGCCAAACAGATAGTCTTAATTAAGATTTACCCAAATCATCTTTACCTCCAACATTAAGGTCGAACAAGTAGCCTTGATTAAGATTTACCCCATATCATCTTTGCCTCTAACATTAGGGCTGAATAGATAGCCTTAATTGAAATTCACCAAGACCATTCTTACATTCAATGTCAATGCTGGACTGATAGCTATTCATAAAATTTCATTTATCCTAAAGGGCTTCCACTCAAAGGACCTGACAAGAACACACAAGCCCAGAGTCTGACATGGCACCTCTTCCCAATATTCACTATCATCAGAATCACCTTTTGTTCAAAGCCAATTCTGATGAGGGGGTAGCTGTGAACCCTTAATTTTGCACCCTCATTATCCAACCGCACCTTAGCACCTGCTAAGTTTAAAGCGCTATGTGGAGCCATTAGCCTTAGTTACATTGTTATCTGGACATTTAAATTTCCTAAACTCCAAACCAATCAATTCCTTAAAAAAAAAAAAAAAAAAAAAAAAAAAAAAAAAAGCTAGTTGCATTAGAATCTGACGTGGCTCCGCATCTGGGTTGCCAAATCGAGGCAGCTGCATTTGTCTAACGCAGCCAGCCGCACTTCTTACATGCGGTAGCCGCATTAGATCAACGTGGATCTACATCGCCCATAATGCAGATCCGCATCGCCCACCTGGTTTAAATTCCAAAAATGCCCTCTCTTTTTCATTTTTTAATATTTTTTAGCCCTATCCTTTTCGTCTTTTCACATTTTCATTTCCCAAATCACCACCACCTCATTTTCCTATAAATAGCCCTTCCATTTCCTCATTTCAAACACACTTTGAGTTAGAATTGATAGTTATTCTCTAATTCCTCTCTTCTTCTCCCTCCAATCACTCTCTAATTAATTAATTAATTTTTTAATTAATTAATTACCTCACCTTAACCAAGTTAACTAATCTTTTTAATTAATTAAAATTCTCTTTTTTTAATCACTCAATTAATTAATTAATTAATATTTTTAATTAATTAATTAATCACTTTTTCAAGATTAAATCAATCCTTTTCTTAAATCCACTCTTCATCCAAATTAATTAATTAATCTTTTTAATTAATTAATTTATCCATCCTTTTCATCATATTAATTAGTTAATTAATCATTTTAATTAATTAATTAATCATTTTTCTTAAATCCACCCCTCATCCAAATTAATTAATTAATTTATCCATCATTTTTATCACATTAATTAGTTAATTAAACATTTTAATTAATTACTTAAACTCCCAATTAATCCAATTACTTGGCCTCGATAAAATAAAACTTTGGTCTGGTAGAACCCTCCATCGAGCAAAAGCAAAGGTATCAACATTTTTCTCTCAAAACACCCAAACCAAAATCAATATGATCAACCTCTAAACCCCTCCACTTAATCGCGAAATGAATTACATGAGTTTTGATCCTCATTCAATGGGGTATGTAGATACATTTGGAATATAAATCTAAACCTCATATCCAAATCCCAACCAATCTCCTTTCCCATTTTTTTGATGTTTCATTTTAATTTTCTCATTGTATTCATACCTTACACATGCACTAATTGTGTTATTATAAGTTGTCATATAATATTTGTCATTCATAAAATTAGTTTTGAAGTCAAATTAAACTTATGAACCAAATTTAGATTATTTAAAACTAAAAACCTAATCATTGAACTCAACCTGGTTCGAGACTAGTTATTTTTATCCTTGGGTAAGTTAAATGCAAAATTAATGAATTGGAGTCAATTTAGGTTCTTTTTTTTCCTTAATGTTTTCCCAACTAAATAAAATTAAGGTGGCAACTCCCAAAAATCATTTTCAAAAACAACCAATCCAAACCTGAGGGTTCTATCGTGACTCTAAAACCCGAATGAGCATCCCAATTCTCTCTAGCGGACCTGCCCAGTGTTTAGGCGAGGCCTCACAACGGGTAGTGGGCTGGATAAAGATTTACTTTGCTATAAGTGTTATGGTTTTGGTCACATTTCTGCCAATAAAATGATTTATTGAACATAAATTGAATTTTCATGCATAAAGTGATTTTTAAGTATAAAATAATTTTTATGAGCATTTTTAAAATATTTTTAAATAAATATTTTGTGCATAATTTTAATGAAAATAATAAGAAAAATATTTTATTTTTAATTACTTATAATTAGCCCATAAATTAAATAAAATGCCCAATTTTCTAAAAGCCCACTACACCAATACAATCCTAACCTAGCTCATTAAGTGTAAACTTAGAAATTGCACCCAAACCCTAACATTTAAGCTAAAATTCTGCCAGCCCCTTGTTAGACAGCCACCATTCTATTTTCTATCATATTTCCAGCATAAAATTCTCTCAACCAAAATTCATAAGGTACCTTCAAACCTTACGATTTTGCAACCATTTTCATAAGTTTTTCTTTCCTTCCAATTTACTCCTTGATTTTTATAAAACTAATCATAAAAAAATTATTTTGGTCTATGAATTTACTGTATTTTTCTTAATAAAATCCAGCCTAGGTGAATTTTTGAAAGAGAAATCGATTTTTCCACCGAAAACACAATCCTCTCTATGCAAATCCTCCAAAGGTAAACCTTAAAACTCAAAATTTGAAATTTCATGCATAAACACAAGAGAGGCTACTAATTTATATGTCATTGTGTTTTAAATGGATTTTTGTTGTGTTTATATGAAAAATATTGATTTAAAATATATTTCTGTATATTACTGTAATGATCAGAAAATACCAAAAAGCAAAAGAACTCATAATTTTCACTCTAAACCCTAAAATTATAATTTTCATGCATATGGATTACCTATGGTTGCCAATTCCTATATGTGTATATTCTAAAATAATTTTTTTCATGTTTATATGAAAAATATTAGTTTAAATCATGTGTTTGAATATTACTATAATAATCGGAAAGTACTAAAAACAAGAAAGATTCATGGTTTTCATCCCAAAACCTAAAGTTGAAAAATTTTCATGCATATATATACATGTGGGTGTTGAATGGTGCATTAATATGTTCTAAAATGATTTTGGTTGTGTTTATATGAAAAATCTTGGTTTAAACCACGTTTTTGCATATTAGTGTAATGAGTGGAAAGTGTGAAAAAAAAAATCATTGTGAAAAGTAAGAAAATTCATGTTTTTCTTTGATAGGTATATTCTGCCAACATAGTGGTTTTAATCCCAATGTCTATAATTTTTGTATGATATATTTCAATGATTCTTGACATGTATACATGAATGATAAATGATTTAATTGCATGTTGGTTGAAGGAATAACTTTAGACAAATCTAGAGACAATTAGGTACCTAGGGTTTCCTAACCCTATTACTATGTTATGATTAATATATGTATATGATTAGGTGATAAGTGAAATAGGTCTTATGATGTGTTAATAGTGGATTAATGATCCTACATTAACTATGAGATGGATGGAATGATTTGTTCAAAAGAGATATGCAAAGGTTACTTGTTAAGTTGATATATATATAATGTGTTAAGTGTACTAAGTTAAATGTTAAATAGAATTGATATTAAGATCATCATATATTGTGTTTAACTTTAGAAAATTCATAGTATGAGTTATCATACTGTCATGACCCACTTGTTAAACTGTGATAGTCCTAGGGCATAGGTAGACATAAAGTCACCTAAACTAGTAGAACCCCATTTAACTTATAAACCTTTACCATTCATCATGTAGGACCTTATCCCAAGATCATAACTTGATTACCTTCCTTGTTACCCATTGCCTGCTTATCATTTCCTAGTTAACTTATAATACCATTTACAAACACAACTTGTAAAATTTGTAAAATTTCATTTCATAACAATAGCCAAATGTTCATTATTTCATACATTATTGTAATAGTAATTTCAATATAATTTACAACCTATGTAAATCCGATAATGTTTTTGTATTAAACCTTCCACTACCATGGAGCTCTAAAATAATATACTTCATTATCAAGAATCACAACACTTGAATTTAATAGGGCGACTTGCAAGGGGAAAAATATAGCTTGGAATTTACCTTACTAACTCGTCGACCTTGCATGAAAAATTTAAACCACTAAAGAATGAGACAAAGCTTAGTGAATACATAATAATACAATACATAGGTGAGTACAGGGACCACTATCAGTAATGGCTTTTTGAGGCAATGGAGAAAATTTAATCAATGTTATTATTATGAATCGATTTCACATTTGAGAGGGAAACAACATCTTTAGCATAAATAACATTTTCTTGGAAGCAAAATGCTTCCCACACATTTAAATTTAATAGTGGCAGCTTAAGCCTTGCTTACTCATATGCATCACATTACGCAAGATTGATCAAGTCTTACGGTTAAGCATTCCCCCCTAACAGAGTTTGGGTACTCTCACCCTATCCGTAGGCTTATACCAAGTGCACATGGTCTGATGTATTACCCCACATCAGAAGGGGATTTCTACTTATCAATAGGCATTCAATAGGAAAGTTCATATAAGGTTCACATTAAGGAATCCAATGATTACATTATGAATTCAACATGATAGGTTCACAACAGTCAATTGTCATTAAGAAGCATCATATCAAATAGCTAAATATTCAATAGGCAATTTAAGCTCATCAAGGAATTGAAATATTTCAATGATTATGGTTTGGGCAATAAAGGTTCAAAGCATAATGCACAAGTCATATTATATTATTAAGTACTCACCTTGGTCTCCGTTGCTCCTATTTACATTTAACTCTGATGCTAGTAGTGCTCCTCACACTATTCGACAATATCCTTATCTTTGTCTTTAGACTTTACACATTTGCAATTCAATTGTACATCAATCATTTTCTTATTATAACATTTTTTTAATTTAGCTTTACTTGTTAATATTTCTATCTTGTTCATTAAAGCACAACTTATCACTTTGAAGATCAAGATATACTATACATATACTTGTTACTAATTTTAACACTTTCCTTAGTTGTTCTCCAAATGGCCAAAACTATTCATTTAAGGAAGGATAATTCCTTTTCTCTTAATTTCACATTTCAACTTTGAGTAACATCAATTTAAACAATTTCTAATATTCAATGGAATTAATTCTACTTCCACCATCAAATTCCATAAATGAACCTAATTCATTAATTTTGGAAAAAATCATTCTATCAATTGAATTTTAAAATTATCATTATACAAATCATGTTAGACCATTCCTAAACTTAATTTCCCTTCAATTTTACTAATTAAAATTCAATACTCAAAATCTCCAATTTTTCCATAAACCCTAGAATTTGGGGAAAACTATTAATTCCTCATCCAATCTTCAAATTGATCATGGAACTATGTAATTAGCATAACATAAAACCTATGTGATCATTCAATTGTCAATATCTAGCATTAGAATATCAAGCTCCCCTTTTAAACTATATTATGCCTCTAAGATGTTCAAGTCTTAAACTAAGTTTCCAAAGTTCATTTCAATACTTCTAAATCATTATTCTTCATCTAAGGTAACCATAGATGTATTCAATTAAGACTTAGAACACTTCCTTGATCATTTCCTAGTATTAGCTAAAACATATATCTAGTGTAGAAGAGATTTTATATAACCAAGATACTAAAATTAATCTTAAAACATAGATATGAGAAGATGAATATGATTCCTTACCTTGGTTTGCTAAGGTTCTTATTACTTTTAGCGTAGAGAGAATTTCCTTTTGTGATTGTAGAATTTTGGTGTAGAGATAGGCAAAATGATGATCATAACATAAATTTTGCATATATATATATATATATATATATATATATATATATATATATATATAATGGGTTAGATGGTGGAGATTTGATTAAGCTCAATCCAATAGCTAAGATTTAATCTTGATGGATTACTATGATTTCATTAAGGTGAAGGGCTAGGATTTTCTCTACAATGGTGATGATCATCACTCTATGGCTTGGAAAGAGCAAAATTAATGTAGACTTGGGTGTGGGTGAAGTGTGAATTCAAGTTGGAAAAGGAATTGACTTAGTCAAAAATGGTGACTAGCTTTTCCAACATCTAACTTAACCTTAGTTAGCTATTTCTAACTCTAGTTAAGTGTACATTCATCTATCTTTAGGCCTTATGGGCCAACCATTCAATAGGCTTAAGCTTTTGAGTCCAAAAGCCTATTAACAAATCTATATATACACATTTCAAGCTCGGTAACTTAATACATTTTTCATTTTGTTTCTTTCACCTTAGTATATATATTTTTACCTTTCAATGTCACCACACACTCTAGACATTATTAGATAAGTTTTATATATGTCATAATGCACATTTACTAGCCCTTCAATAGCATTGTTCAAGTATTTATATCGTGAAAGCTCATTGGATCAAACTAAGTTTGACCTTTATTGTACCATTGTAACTTTGATTGAATTCAACTTCTCATATCACTTCATCATCTCCCAATGTCTTAGGAGATGTCAATGCCCATTCATTAGCACTTTAAATTCATATTTCAAGTAAATTATTAACATAGTCACATTAAGTCAAACTCGATTTGACTTTCACTTTATCATCAGGGTGTTTATCAAAATTGATTGCATTCTTTACTTATTGCCATATTATTTATTAAAATTACTTCCTATGATGTTCTTATGATTCTTGTTGTTTCAGGAAGGCCTTGAATAGCACAATATATAGACATTATAGTGTTTCCACTACTAACTCTAATAGGTTAGGAGAACCTTAAGTATTACATATGTGATTTCATGTAAGCCTATGAAGGCTAAGTGTGCAAGACTTTAAAAGTCAATATGTTACGTGCAAGTGGTGAGTGCACTTTTAAGTGCAACTCTAAGTGTATGTGAATGTTATATGTGTATGGAGTAGTTATGGGATAGGATAACATGATGTTAAGTAAATGGTAAGTATTGAATTGTAATGTATGATAGAGCTTAAGGATTATTAGAAGTTTAAGGGCTATAAGTACTAGGAGTAAAGGAACCACATGGTGAGTAAGTTCATGTTACAAGTATAAGCTGTCATGTTATATGAACCTTTGACATTCTTGAAACCTAAGTTCCTTTCTATATTCAATTATAGCTATATGATTTCTTTATTAAGCTTGGGTTGCTAAAGGACAATGTGTCCAGAACCCTTATGGATTATTAAATGATAAGAAAGACTCTTTGTGATTATTGCCTTACCTTACATTCTTTTTGGAACCACACTACTATTTATCTTTTGTTCAATAAGCTAAACTTCTATTACTACCATTTTACATGTGATTTTATTCTTCAATGCTATTGTTACCTCTCCATTATGTTATAAGTAGGCAAGGCAGTAGCCTTCACTCTATATTATGTTATGAGTGGACAAGGCAGCAGCCTTCACTCCATATTATGGTATGGGTGGACAAGGTAGTAGCCTTCACTCTATATTATGTTACGAGCGGATAAGGTAGCAGCCTTCACTCTATATTATGTTACGAGCAGACAAGGCAGCAGCCTTCACTTTATATGTTACGAGTTATAAGTGTGATTTTTATGAATCTTGCTAAATTGCAAATTATGAACCATGATCTATGAACCTTTCTAAAGGATATGTGTTATTGTATAAGTTATATTGTTTACTCATTAAGATCATCTATCTCATCCCTTTTCTTGTGTGGTTTCTAGGTAGGCATTATGAGAAGGCAATGTGATAGCTCAAGCAATCTACTCTGCTTGGGGGATTTCCTTGTCCAAGTTTATTATTATGCTATGATATGAAGAGTCTCTTTTTATATGCTCCAAGAGTCCTTGTTGGAGAATTTTATTTTTGGTATATTATGTTTTGATGATTTATTAGAGTCTTAAATGCTCTTTCCATATGGAATGTATTTAAAGTACTTTAATAATATTCTTCTGCTAGTCAAAGTTTTTCTTATTATTAGATAATTAAGTTAATGCATGAGGTTTTGGTACAATCCTAGGTAGTGTTATTATATGCATAAGTAGGTTCTATAGGCGTGAGTAACCTTATGTCTCCCTATGTTCTAGGAACATCATGTCTCTGAAGTTGGGATATGACAATAAGAATAAGGGCAAAATCTAATCAAATATGCACTTATCATGATCCTACTACTTTTGAGTAAGCTATATCATATATAGATTCCTTAAAATGACTAGAAGCTATGAAATCTGAAATGGATTTCATGTATGCTAACCAAGTTTGGGAACTTATTAATCCACTTGAGGGTATAGTACCCATATGATGCAAATGGATTTTCAATGGCACAGACAAAAACATAAAGACATTCAGAGCTAGGTTAGTAGTGAAAGGGTTTCATCAAAGGCAAGGCATTAACTATAAGAAAACCCTCTTGCCTGTAGCCATGCTTAAATCCATTAGGATTTTATTAGCTATAGTAGCACACTATGACTATGAGGTTTGGCAAAATGGATGTCAAGACCGCATTTCTTAATGATAGCATTAAGGAAGACATATTCATAGAACAACTTAAAGGTTATGAATCTAAGGAAGGTTCCAAAGTGTGTAAGCTTAAGAGATCCATTTATGGTCTTAAGCAAGCTTCAAGGAGCTAGAATCATCATTTTGATAAGGAAATTAAATCATTTAATTTCATCAAGGATGAAGATGAGCCTTTTGTATACGAGAAGGTTAGTGGGAGTGCACTCACTTTTTTTATTTTGTACATGGATGATATACTATTAATTGAAAATGACATTGGTATGTCAACAACTATAAAAGTTTGGCTATCCAAAACTTTCTCCATGAAGGACTTAGGAGAAGCTATCTATATTACTGGAATTCATATCTATAGAGATAAATCAAAAAGAATGATAGGGCTTTCTCAAAGTCAATACTTGGAAAGGGTGTTGAAAATGCTCAACATGCAATATTCCAATAAAGGATTTTTGTTTGTGAGGCACAATATCCACCTTTCTAAGGCTATGTCCCCTAAGACATTTGAAGAAATGGTAAATATGGCTAAGGTTCCATATGCTTTAGCAACTAGAAGCCTAATGTATGCTATGTTGTGTACTAAGTGGGATATTTTATATATGCTATTAATTTGACTAGTAGATTCCAATCCAATCTAGGTTAGATCATCGGATTGCCATCAAAGCTATCCTTAACTACTTGAGAAGAACTAAGGATTTAGTTTTGATATATAGAGGTGATTTGAGGATAGATTGGTTTACAAATTCTAACTTCTAATCAGATATTGATGATAGAAAGCCTATCTTTAGATTTGTTCTCACTTGTAATGGAGGAGTGGTATGTTGGAAAAGTTCCAAGCAAACAACTACCATAGATTCCACTACAGAAGCTAACTATATTGCAACATCTGATGCTACAAAAGAAGCTATTTGGATTTGAAAGTTTGTAACAGAACTTGGAGTGGTTCCTACCATTAAGTCGGTGGTTCCTCTCTACTGCGAATAATGGAGCTATAGCTCAAGCAAAGGAACTAAGGTCTCACCAAAAATCCAAACAAATAGAAATGCTCTATCATATTATTAGAGAAATAATTAGAAAAGGTGAGATAACCATGCAGAAAATAGCATTAGCTGATGTTTGCCCTTACACGCCAAGAAAAGGGGTTGAATTGGTGGGAAATTAAAAATTAGATAGAAAGAGATAGGGAAAGAGAATGAACACAATCGATTTTATAGTGGTTCGAGTATTAACGAACCCTACATCCACTCTTCAATCTCAATTGGGTATTCTACTACTAATTGATACTTACAAGGAGTTTCAAGTTCACTCTAAACTTACAATGTGTTTCATGGCTCACACACAACCCTTACAAGTGTTTCCCTTAGGCTAACACTCAAACCTATACAAGAGTTTTCTAATGGCTCACTCTTAACCCAATACTTTCTGTTTTCAAGTCTAACACTCAACCCTTTGAGCTATCAATGCTCTTGTAATAACCAAATGATAATAATTAAAAGGTAAAGGCTTTGAGAATTAAAATTTGCAAGAGTTTGTCTTAAATGAGAGTTGTTGGATCATTATGAAGGTCTTTGGAGGGGGTATTTATAGCTTTCTCCCTCTAAATTCTCGTTACAAAGAAATACCAAAAAGGATCCTCAAAACAGCCACAAAATCTTGCATTAAATGCTTTGTCAGAGCTGGGTCATGGTCACTAACCCTTTTTCACAATCACGACTCAATTTTCGTGGTTGAGACTAATATTTCATGGTCACGATCTTTATAATCCACAACGGTTAGATCACACATGGCATTTTCTCATTGGTTATTTGACTATCCGTTGGAAGCTTAGAATTCTATATGAATTTCGCAATCATGACTATCAATTCACATTCATGAATTAAGGATCACTCACTGAATTGTCAATCTTGGAGGTTACATAGAGGAAGACCCATATGACCTTACATATCAAATATATCTTAGTGAATGTGAACTAAAAGAGGTAGTCTCCTCAAGACCTTTTGAAGAAGTCTATTGGTCTCATCTTGAGGTTGAGATGGAGGGACAATGGGTGCTATTTGGGATTCTTCTTCTTGAGCTTGATTAGGTTCACCTATCACAACTCTTGATCTTTTCTTAGTTCTTTCTTAGATCCCAACATCTCTAAAAATATATTCATATTTCCCTTCTTTTTCTCTCAATGCCTTTGCATTGATCATTTATTGGAAATCTATAAGGGATTTTTTAATTGGTTTTTGGACAATGGCTTTGTTGGTTGGAGTAAGAGCCCCAACATGCTTGGCTATTGTGGTGATATGAGAAGAGAGAAGAATTGCACCTTTTTTGGTAGAGGAGAGATGGAGAAAATGATCAATAAGGAATCGAGCGGTTTAGATGCTCTTTCCTTTCACAAAACCATAAAGGAAGAAAAGATCTCTTTAGGATACTTTCTCATTACCATCTCCAATAGCATTTATGGTTAGGGTGACAATCCGATGGAGAACCCAAATGGAAAGTGTTTTGATGTGTTTAGCAAAGGAGTATTTTGGTTCAATGGAAATTTTGGTCCAAAAAGAGTTGAGCTCAAGGGAGAAATCATTGATAGTGTATACTCCTTTAGTTTGAAGCCCAAATATATTGGCAAGATCTTGGAGTGAAAGCTCATAGAGTTTGCCAAAGAAGCGAAAATCGATAGTATAATGGCCACGGGTAGGATGAAGCTTTTTGTGTACAACTAAGGTGGCAAGAAATTCCCTAGTTAACTCATCATACCCATCATCATCAACAAAAAAAAATTGCCCCCACTCTAAATTTTTGAGGTAGCCAACAATGCTATCCTCAATACCTAAGGTTTTAAGACAAACAAGGCTTGGTATTTTAGTGGGTAAAATGGTTTTGTCTTGGATTCTAAGGAAATTTTGTTTTTCTTCTTATGTAATTCCCCTCATAAGTTTAAGAGGAGAAGGTTGTTGAGAGGTTTGGACTTCTTTCCCTTTTCTAGATGGTCTTCTTGAAGCCATTGGTGGAGAAGTGTTTGAAAAAAAAGGAAGAAAAGCTTTAAGATGAGAGGAAAGTTGGAGAGTAGTAGAATTTTAGATAGAAAATAGTTTGAAGTGTTAGAGAATATGTAAAACTGAAATAGTGGGCTATTTATAGGCAAAAAAAAAGGGTCATAAAATAACTATATTTACATTAAATTCAATTTTACAGATTGAAAAATGGCTATATTTCAAAAGCTGTCAAACTTTGAATCACAACCGCGACTATATAGTCATGACCATGAATTTTGATAATTTCAAAAGTTGTATTTGCGATTTACAAATCGCAAGCAGGACTAAGGGCATTGAAAGGTAACAGCTATAAATTTGAATTTCGTGACTGCGATTCACTCATAGCAACCGTGAATTTTAAAAAATCAAAAATTTTTGAAAACATTTGATGAAGGATATGTGCAATGCAATTGGCATTATAACTCAAGGTCAAAATAACTGCAATTATACATTTCATACACTAAGATATCAGCAAGTTATTGAAAAGAAATTCAAGCAATTATAGTCAAAAATACCCAAAATCAACCATAAAGCAACCAACATGCAACCAAAATGCATAAGGAAAAAAAATATGAATTTAATTGACTTAAGAGTCATTTCAATTCAAGATTTTAACAGAGTAAAAATATGAAGGATAAATGTCATAACTTGCATAAAATTTTGATGCAAATGAAAAAAAAAATTAATTTTGAAAATCTAAGGCAATGAGCTCCTATCAAGCATGCCAATTTCCCTTTTTATGAAATTTAAATTTTATTCATTAAGAGGTTTTGTGAAAATATCAACAAGTTGGTTAGTTGCATCAATAAACTCCAAAACAACATTACCATTTTGCACATGATCTCTTAAGAAATGATGTCTAATGTCTGTATGCTTACTCTTAAAATCTTGGATGGGATTTTTAGAAAGATTTATGGCACTTATGTTATCACATTTGATGGGAATGTGATCAATCACTTGACCATAGTTCTTGAGTTGTTGTTTCATCCAAAGAACTTGAGTGCAACAACAACCTACCACCACATATTCCGCTTCAGCGGTGGACAAGGCTATTGAAACTTATTTCTTGCTAAACCATGAAACTAAACATTCACCAAGAAAATGGCAAGTTCCAAAAGTGTTTTTTCTATCAAGAAAATTACTGGCATAATCCGCATCCGAAAATCCAATTATTGTAAAAGATGAATTTCTAAGATACTAAAGCCCTAAATGCAATGTGCCTTGTAAATATTTTAAAATTCTTTTAACGGCATGCAAATGAGATTCCTTAGGACGTGATTGAACACGTGCACATAGACAAACACTATACATTATATCAGGTCTAGATGCCATAAGGTAGAGAAGAGAACCAATCATACCTCTATATTTCTTCTTATCTATTGGCTTACCCTTTTCATCTTTATCAAGCTTAGTTGATGTGCTCATTAGAGTCTTGCTACTTTTTCAACTATCCATGCCAAACTTCTTGAGAAGCTCTCTTGTACATTTGGATTGGTTGATGAAGATACCATCTTTGTATTGCCTGATTTGTACTCCTAGGAAGAACTTGAGCTCACCCATCATGCTCAACTCAAATTCCCTAGTCATATGCTTGGCAAATTCTTCACAAAGATGTTCATTAGTAGCACCAAATACAATATCATCAACATAAATTTGAACAATTAAAGTATCATTTTTGTGCCATTTTACAAAAAGTGTTGTGTTAACATTGCCCTTAACAAAATCATTTTTCAAAAGAAATGTACTTAGCCTTTCATACCAAGCTCTAGGAGCTTGTTTCAAACCATACAAGGCCTTGGTTAATTGAAAAACATAATTGAGAAGTTCATGATGTTTAAAACTAGGGGTTGCTCAATATACTTCCTCCTCAATAAATCCATCTAGAAAAGCACTTTTAATATCCATCTGAAAAAATTTAAAATCCATATGACATGCATAAGCAAGGAAAATCCTAAAAGCCTCTAATCTTGCTACTGGAGCATAAGTTTCATCATAATCAATGCCTTCCTCTTGGTTGTACCCTTTGGCAACCAATCTAACCTTATTCCTAATGATGAAACCATGCTTATGTACCTTATTTTCATAAACCCATTTACATCCAATAATGGGATGATCTTTGGGTCTAGGAACAAGTTCCCGAACTTTGTTTCTCTCAAATTAGTTGAGTTCCTCTTGCATAGCAATCACTTAACTATCATCAATAAGAGCCTCATTAATGGTTCTTGGCTCAATTTGAGAAACAAAAGCAAAATTATTATCTAAGGCTTTATAATGAGATCTAGTACTTACACCCTTAGATGGATCACCTATGATTTGCTCCTTAGGGTGATTCTTGGGGTATCTCCACTCCTTAGGAAATTCTTGAACATTTTCCTCTTGTAGATTTGATTGATCCTCATGATCTTATTGGCTTTCCACTTGGTCTTCAACTTCCTTTGGAGTCTTATCTTGATCTAATCCAAGCTTTTCAAATTCACCTACAAGATCATTAAGAACACTACCTTTCCCAAGATTAAGTTTACTAGATTCATCAAATACAACATTCATAGACTCTTTAATTACCATAGTCTTTTTGTTAAAGACTCTATAAGCTTTACTAGTGGTGGAATATCCTAAGAAAATGCCTTCATTAATTTTAAAAGTAAATTTTCCCAAGTTATCCTTGGTATTTAATATGTAGCACTTACAACCAAAAACTCTTAGATATGAAATCCTGGGTTTTCTTCCATTCCATAACTCATAAGAGGTTTTGTTCAAAATTGGTCTTTTAAAAACTCTATTTGAAATGTAACATGATGTATTAATGGCTTTTGCCCAAAAATAAGTTAGTAAACCATATTCATTAAGCATGGTTCTAGCCGTTTTTCCTTTCTACAACACCATTTTATTGAGGTGTTCTAGGAGAGGAAAAATTATGTGAAATTCCATGTTCAATGCAAAAATTTTCAAAAAATTCATTTTCAAATTCTTTTCCATGATTACTTCTAATTTTGAAAATGAAATAGCCTTTCTCATTTTGAACTCTCTTTGCAAAACTTTTAAATGCATTAAAAGCATCACTCTTATGAGTCAAGAAACTAATCCAAGTAAATCTAGAGTAGTCATCAACAAGCACATAAGCAAACATTTTTCCACCTAAACTAGCAACTCTGCAAGGTCCAAACAAATCCATATGAATAAGTTGAAGGGGTCTAGAAGTACTTACAATATTTTTTTATTTGTAGGATGATTTATGTTGCTTTACCCTTTGACAAGGTCCACATGTCTTGTCCTTTGAGAATTTGATCTATGGAAGTCCTTCAACAAGCTCATCCTTGCAAAGATTATGAAGAAGCTCCATGCTTGCATGTCCAAGCCTTCTATGCCAAAAACAAGATTCATTGCTAATAGACATGAAACACTTGACATCTTGGTTAGCCAAATCATCTAAGTCAATCATGTAGGTATTGCCCTCCCTTTCACCCTTAAACATTACATTGTCATTAGCTAAAGTGGTGACAATGTATGCTTTAGAGTCAAAGGTGACTTTATTACCCTTATCACATAATTGACTTACACTAAGCAAGTTAAATTTTAAACCATCAACTAAAAGAACATTTTCAACAAGAGAAAGATTGTCCTTACCAATGGTACCAATGCCAACTATCTTACCTTTGGCTTTGTTACCAAATGTGATGTTTCCACCTTTCTTTTCTTTTAAATTTGTGAAGAGGCTTGCATTTCTAGTCATTTGTCTTGAATATCCATTATCTACATGCCATTTTTTCTCCTTGGTAGTGGATTTGAGATGCCTATAAGAAAAGATTAATCATCTTGTTTTAAGTACACAAATATACTTAGGTCCTTAAGGATTAGCCTTAGAAGGGTCCTTAAGCTTGAGTTGAGCCTTCCTTATATAACAAAATACATTTATATGACCATCTTTCATACAATAATGGCATTTGAGTTTAGACTTGAAGGTTTTCTTAGCCATTTTGTCAAAAAATTATGGTCTTTTCACAACATTATGACATGAATGCATACAAGGAGAAGTATTATGTTATGATTGTGGATGTCTTTAAGCATGCCTTTTTTGATACATGAATGCATGGTTAACTCCTTGAGGCTTAGCTCCTGAGTCCAATATAACCTTTTAAGTCCTTTTTGGACTTGGAGGTTTAGTGTGTGTTTTCACTTCCTTGTGAATTACCTCAATGGTAAAGGTTTAAAGAGTTGTAGCCTTTATGAACATAGTGGGAGAGGATGTGGATGGAGAGGAGCTATCAAAGCCAACACCATGTCTCATAAGGGGTGGCTTTTATGATACAATAAGAGTATCCAAGGCTTCTTTTTCTTTGTGAAATTTTGAGATTGAGTTTCTTAATTCTTCAACCTCAATTTTCAAAGCATTATTTTCTTTATATAAAGAATTGAAAAAGGAGGTTTTAGAAGTGATTTCCTCTAATGAGCTTTTTAAGCTAACATTGGGGGTTTTCAAGCTTAAAACAAGTTTTTCTAATTCTTTAAAATTCTCCTCCAACTTAGAATGCTTTTCCTTAAAAAATTTCATTTTTGATTTATACTTTCTGCATTTTAAATTCATAGCTTTAATTAGCTCATCCTTATCATGCATATCATCATCAATATCATCACAAGATTGAGAGTTAGAGCTTACCTCATTTGATGAGTCCTCTAAGGTCATGAAACATAAGTTTGCAACATCCTCTTCCTCTTCATCACTTGAGGAGTCATCATCCCATGTTACTTTGAAACCCTTATTCTTCTTCTCCTTATCCCATTTCTTTTTCTTCTTGATGTTGGGACATTCTATTTATAAGACCTTACTTACCACATTCATAGCAAGTAATGTCATTCTTCTTTTCTTTGCTTGAGTTTGAGTTGTAATTTGATGATGATCTTCTAAAAGGCCACTTTTCTTTCTTTCTTCTTTTGATGATATCCTTAACCCTTTTTGAGAGCATAACAGGTTCTTCATCATCATCATCTTCACTTTCCTTTGATTCACTTGAGCTCTCACATTCCTTTTTGCTTTTAAGGGAGGAATTAAGAGCTAAGGATTTCTTTTTCTCCTTCTCTTGATTCTCTTCCTTCTCTATCAATAGAGATATTTCTTCAGTAAGGAGTTTTCCAATGAGGACATCGGTAGGAACATTTCTAAGATCCTTATTAGCTTATTCTATGCCAGTAATTATAGCTCTATAGTCTTTTTTTAGGAGAGTTTTGAGAATCTTGTAGTTGATATTGGGAGAGTTTTGAGAATCTTATAGTTTATATCATTCAAGGTGTATACTGTGCCCAATTTCTTTATGTTGGTGACAAGGGCTAGAAGCCTATTTATCATGTTAGTGACGCTTTCATTGGGTTTCATCTTGAAGAGCTCATATTCAGTTGTGTACAACTGAATCTTTTTCTCTGTGACTTGTTTAGTTCCATCATGGTAGTTTTCTAAAGATTTCTAAATGCTAAATGCACTTGAACAATGTTGAACTCTACCACATTCTTCTCTTGAGAGTGAACTAAGAAGAATTGCCATGGCTCTCTTATTTTTCCCATTAGCTTTTCTTTGTGCATCCACCCATTCTTCTCTAGGAACCAATTCTTCAACACATCAACTTTTCTTGATGGAGGTTTCCATTCTTTGATTATGCAATCTCATACATCAATGACATCACTATCAAGATATACCTTCATTCTATATTTCCAATGCATATAATCAGTACCATCAAAGTGCGGCTTGAGATGATGCATCCCTTCATTGGCCATTTTGATCTTTTCTCATACAATTAAGTTTAAAGAATGAGACCAAAGCTCTGATACCACTTGTTTACCCTTATGTACCAAGAAGGGGGTTTGAATTGGTGGAAAATTAAAAATTAGATAGAAAGAGATAAGGAAAGAGAATGAACACAATTGATTTTATAATAGTTTGAGTATTAACAAACCCTACATCGACTCCCCAATCTCAATTGGGTATTCTACTACTAATTGATACTTACAAGGAGTTTCAAGCTCACTCCAAACTTACAATGTGTTTCAATGGCTCACACACAACCCTTACAAGTGTTTCCCTTAGGCTCATACTCAAACCTATACAAAATTTTTCTAATGGCTCACTCTCAACCCAATAATTTGTGTTTTCAAGGCTAACACTTAACCCTTTGAGCTATCAATGCTCTTATAACAACCAAATAATAACAATTGAAAGGTAAAGGCTTTGAGAATTAAAATTGCAAGAGTTTGACTTAAATGAGAGTTGTTAAATCATTATGAGGGTCTTTTGAGGGGGTATTTATAGCTTCTTCCTTCCTAGTTCCTGTTACCAGAAATACCAAAAAGGATTCTTAAAATAGCCATAAAATCTTGCATTAAATGCTCTATCAGAGCTGGGTCGCAGTCGCTAAGCCTTTTTTGCAGTTGCAACTCAATTTTCGCGATTGAGACTAATATTTAATGGTTGCGATAATGGCTAGATCACACATGGCATTTTCTCATTGGTTCTTTGACTATCCATTGGAAGCTTAGAATTCAATATGAATTTCGCGATCGCGACTATCAATTCGCGGTCGCAAATCAAGGATCACGCCCTTGGTCGCTGTCGCAACTGAGGTCATGATTTGTTCTATGTCTCGAGGCTTAAAATTGAACTATGTTGCCTTCTAATCGTCTTAGTCACGATATGATGGTCACAGTTGCGATTGCGATTCTGGCATAATGGTCGCGACTCAAATGCAAACTTATATACTTTGGAAGATTTTGAGTTTCTTTGAAATCCAATCTATCAAACATGTTCTAATCTACAAAATAGACACTTAAATAATCATTAGATAGCTTTCAATTTGATTAGCAATATCAAAATAGAGATTGACTAAGTTTTGAAATAACTTAGGTCAATAGTTGAAAATATAGCATATCCACTCACTAAGGCAATGAGTTAGCAACAACTAGAATTTCATTTAGAAAAGATGGGACTTAGTTATTGCACTGATTGGCTCTAGTACAAGTGAGAGATTGTTAGAGTATATGCCCTAGAGCTACGTATATGTTGTGTAAATGTAAACATTATCCCTAAATAGCAATAAAACATATGTTTATAAATGAAATTGTTCCATTGTACTAAATATATATTTATAGCCCATAAGTATTTTTAAAAGAGGACTTAGATATTGCACTGATTGACTCTAGTGTAAGTGAGAGATTGTTAGAGTACATTCCCTAGAGCTACGTATATGTTGTGTAAATGTAAACATTATCCCTAAATAGCAATAAAACATATGTTTATAAATGAAATTGTTCCATTATACTAAATATATATTTATAGTCCATAAGTATTTTTAAAAGAGGATCTATTCTAAAATGCTGAGAACATGGATGGTAGATCACTATTAAATAAATACTTGAAATGTTCATGGTCATAGGATTAATGACTAAGCATCATTAATCTGGAAGACCATCACCTCTGCTTATAATATATAATTAGTATGTGATGCTTATGATTATAGAGACAGTAAGCATCACACAGTATGACAAATGTTGTCAATAAAAACATGTGGATATTCGTGTAATGAATAGTTGAATTGTAATGTTTGATGATGATAACATGGAGTTTTATTGCTAGTCAATAAATCATCATTTAGGTCATAATTGTACATGCATCCTTTAACTTAAGGGATAATGTATCTCATTCATTGATAGTTAGAATTTATTACTACTTACATACTAATGCTATTCAAGTATAGGTATATGGTATGTGATAGTTCTAACTAGTTATGATAGTTCTAACTATTTATGTGTGGAGGTAAATGATCACTAAAAGAGAGTTCATTAACTTGAATAAATAAGGAAAAAATCATACGCTATCTAATTATTTTTAATAATCAAATCCTTGAACAAGGTAGTAAAGATTCACTAGAAAAAGTTTCTAGTAGGAATCAATTTTATCATTAGAATCGAGATATAGATATATAATCAAAGCATATTAGGGTTTGACAAATCCATGACCCTAGCTAAGATTGGGATTTCATAATGAAAGGATTTTAGTGTATATTAATTATGATCAATGGTCCATGAAATGAATAAGTAATTAAGTACTTACATTCATTCTAAATAGGTAGTCATGGTATGCTATGCTAGAAGTCAATCATGATTTATAGGACTAAGGGTGAAATAGGGATTTCACATTAGTAGAGAAAAGTGTTTTCTCAATCCCATTGCTTATTATACATGAACCTAGAAAGTCACATACCTAAAAGTATTCACCTTCCAAGAACAAAAGGTTTACCATAATAATTAAGTAAAGTGTTTAATTAATTGATTAATGATAAAAGGATTGAACTTATAATTAAATTTACAAAGACCCTAGTATGACTTGAAGTTTAAATCCAAAATGATTTCTTAATAATTGAATCCAAATTTATATATGATATAATGAGAGGGATTAAATTAATTAAAACTATGGATGAGTTAAAAGAATTAATTTTGAGCTTTGGACAAAACTCTAAATAGCCCAAGTCCATTTGAGAAATGGAGAGAGGCAATTTAGGGGTTAGAGAATTTCTATAACATTAAATTCCATATGATAAGTTTAGGGGTTAGAGAAAGTCTAACAAGGTCAAAATGTTTTTCTGACTATTTAAGGTTTAATGGAAATAATCATAGAACCATAAAGGGTAATATGGTCTTTTCAATTTAACACTAAAGCATAAAGCAAATTAATATTTGTGAGGCCTCACCCGAGCACCGGTCTAATCCGCCGAGAAATCAAAATGCTCTTCAGGAGAAACTCCACGGTTGGAACTCGTTATGAGTTAGAAAATTGATCTTTGTAATTTGAAAGTGTGAAAGTGAGTTGCCACTTTAATATACTTGTTTTAATTGGGAAAATTAAAGAAAACCCAACATGATTGACTCCAAAATATTCTAATTTTATCCCAACGGAGAAGCACTAATCCACGAGTGACCAGAGAGGGCTCGGGCATCAGGTTTTGGTAATTACACAATTGAGAAAATATGATTTTCTTTAGTTTGGCTAAAAATGCAAAATAACTCTTAAAAAGAAATTTTCATGTATGTATGAACAAGAATATAATGATATATGAAACAGATATATATGATAAGATGAAATGACAATTATAGATAAATCAACAAGATAAATCCTACTTAATTATTACAAATCCAAAACGACTAAAATAGAGAGGATCTTTCCTCTAGCCCTTATGGGGTACTAGGGAAAGCACACATTCCTCAACTAAGTTAATACATAAATAGAAAATAAAGGATTAATATAAATAAATCAAAGTAAAAGGAAAAAAAATGTTAATAAAAAGATTTTGGAGTTGATGCCTTTTAGAATGGCAGCCTGCGTATCCTATTGAATAGGAATCAAACCCCACGCAGTTCTTCCTTCTTGCGAAGGAGGGGTTCTGAAAAAAAGATGTTGGTTTGTTTATTAATTTAATTTTGATTCTTAAATTAATAAATTTTAGATCTTTTCTGTTTTAGACCTAAAGAGAATTCTTGATCCGAGTTTAGAATTTTGAAAATAGAAAGAAGATTATACCTTTGCTTTCCTTGATTTTTGGATGAACGGGGTGAGCTTAATTCCGGATATAGGCTCCACTTTGGATTTAAGACCTTGAAATTGAACCTGAACAGCAAAAGGTTAGCAAAATAGTGTGATGAGATGTATCAAAGAGAATTTATGTCCTTGGAATCCACCCCCCCCCCCAAATGAGCTAGAAGGAGGCCCTATTTATAGAGCTGTCAAAGGGGGTTTCGATGGTATGGACGGCTGCATCGGCGCGGCACCTGTGGCATGGGCGACACCGGCGATGCGCCGGC